>LPNX010321226.1:28335-179116 GCA_001517045.1 Pseudotsuga menziesii | reverse complement strand
GAAGGTCTGCTCAATGCCTGATACATCGCCACCGTCGTGGGTCCTTGTAAATATTGTTGTTTGCTGGGCGTATATCTTGCTGCTGGCTTTCAGGGGTGTTGTTTTCTTTATTGTTTGGGCTGACTGGAATATTGCAGGTAGCGTTTGAAAGAAGGCTTTGAGTTCAGCGTCCGTGTTGGCCCTGGCTCTGAGTGCGTCAGGGATCACTCTTTCAAAGACTTCTGGGGAAATGGCGGCCTGCTGCTCTGGGGCTTGCTCCTCGACTATTTTAGTCGGAGATGGAGGGGGAGGAGTCGTCACCAGGTCGACCACATCTTCGGACAGTGGTGTTTTTTTGGCCTTCTTTGGCCGACCTTCTGGTGCTCCTGCTTCAACAAAACGTTGAAACTGGGTTTCAACAGTTACCTTATTTGCTCGGGCATCTTCGACAATATCGAGTGCTGATGCTGCCAGTTCGTCGTCGTCGTCAGTGGAGTCAGCAAGGACAAGCTTACGCTTACCTTTTCCTTGCTGACGTTTCTGCAGTTTGATGTTCCTTCGAGCAATGGCGATCTCCTTTGCCAGTTTCTTGAGAATGCTCCGAGACACAGCATATTCAGGGTTGTCTTCCCCGGCAACGGAACCAATGTTGTAATCTCACAGATCACAGAAAGTTACCAATAATACATACAAAAATATACACAGATGCAAGAGACAAGAACAAGATAGGATGAACAGATTATATTATTCTCACTAGATCATACAAAGCCAAGCACTGAACTGCGTTCTTGTGTGGCTCAACAGCCTAATATACAGGTTACAAACAGTTACAATCATAACTACCTGTCGGTTCACCGAACCGACACGACTATTAGTTAACAGACTAACCACTGTGTTTACTCAGCCGACCGACGTAGTCGGTCTCTCAACTTAGTCGGCTGATCGACTAAGTCGGTCTTCGTTCAAGTCGACTTATGTCGACTTGCTCCTTCTACAATCCCCAGATTCCCAATAACTCTGGTGTATTCCCAACTGATTATAGGAGGGGTTTCTACACAACTCAATATCGCACGACCTCGTGCTTGACTCTTGTGTTGGAGGAAATTTCCAGTTTCCTTCTTTATGAGATTGAATTTCTTGAATGAAAGAAACTAAGTTTGAGTTTAAAATTTTGGGTAGTTAAAGATAACCATAACCCAAAACACTAGCCTAGACTAGTGAGTGTTGTCCCTAGAAAGAAAATGTTACTAATATGTTTTAAATATTAAAGTTATTTTTAAGGGTTGTTGATTACTCAAAGGTAGTGGTAATGAAACTAACTATGTTTTGACTTGAAATCATAAACAACATGACTAATGTGAAAGAGTTGATTCGAAATGAAAACTTCTACTTCTCTTTTCTTTTCAAAACTGAAAATGAAGGCCACAAAAGAAATATTTTTTTTTTGTATTTTCAAAAGGCAAAGGTATGTGATGCAGCTAAACCTAAACCCTAGCCTAAATTCATATAAAACCAAAATTTATTATTTTTTACTTTTTCCTTTATGAATGAGAAATAAAAACAACCTACAAACAAGTGCATGCAGATGATATAAAACAAAGCCTCAATGACTTCTACTCTATAACCACAAAACAAATCCTGAGCTACCCTAAAGTCTGACTAGACCTCTCTTGGGAGGGAGACTTTCATAAGGGAAAAATCCAACTAGCTTGGCATAAATAAGGTTAATAAAAAAAACTGAAGAAGACAAGGATCATAAGGATCCTAGGTTCAGACTATACCTGCTAACAGAGGTTGATCAACACCTTGCACAATAACGTCACTCCAAGGAAGGAGGTGGGAAGAAGAGAAAGAGGCAAGGAAAAAGGATTCAAAAAGGGCTTACAATTTAGGTTAAGAGCAGATTCAAAGGGAGACACCACTTCCCTGTGGTCCTACACATGAAAGGGACCCAGGAGGACCCCGCAAACAACACCAGACCACCCCAAACAAGCACAAAATAGTGAAAAAACATTGAAACAAGAAATACACAGTTTTCCTATAGGAAAATTAGCATATGATACGCAAGTATACCACTATAAACTCGTGTATGGATCAGGGATACACTACTGTGCAGTACAATAGTCGCGTACGGGTGGTGGAAGGCCCATAAAAGGTGGAAATCAACCTTAAAAAGGAAAGGAAGGTGTCTAGAGAGACTTAAGGATAACTATTCACCTATAAGAAGGACCCATACCTTAAAATATACTCCAAAAACTAGACAAGGAGACCCCAAAATAGAAAAGGAATTCCCAATGGAGTCGTCAGTTCTATTGTTAAGGAATTGATCCTATGGTTGGGGTTGAGTCCACCAACATACTAGGGATATACAGACTGATGTATAAGACTTTGCAAGTATAAATTTAAACACAATTTCAAGGGTTAGGAGGGTTCATACCTTATGCACTGAAGGTTGAACCAATATTTCTCTTTCTCCCTCTTCTTTCTCTCTAACCAAGAGACTTGCAAAACAACTTCAAACCTTCCTCAAACGAATTTGAACACATGTAAGACAATGATAATCAAGATAATATGAAACCCTAATCCTACCAACATCAACATATGATCACAAATTGAGTTTCAATATCCATTACACAATGATTTGGAAAGGGAAGAACATCAAGTATTTATTAATCAATGGAAGAAGTAGAATATATATCTTCTCCTCATGCAAGGCACCTCATGAAACCTTCAATCTGGATCTCCTGCTTCTCTCCTCCAAGAATCTTAGCCTCCAAGCTCTACAACAAAGGTAGATGAAAGCTAGGGAAAAGGTAGGGGGATGAGAGTCCCAATTTCATGAGCATAATAATATCAAAGGACAATTCCCCTTCATGGTCCCTTCTCCCTCTATTATATATCAATTTGAAGAGTTAGTGTCGAGGATAGGTCAGTTACAATAGAGGAGGCAGTTCCAAAACCACCAAAATCACCAAAACATCAAGAAGTTTTTATTTTTTGACCACTTTAGGGGATATGCGCAGGTTTCCCACTTACAAGTCACATATACAAAGTTGAAAAATTTAGGTTTCCCATTGACGACCGACATATAAGTCGAAAAAGGAAAATTTTAGGGTATTTCCAAGAGTTTTAGGAGTTGGTTTGTTTTGATATGTCCCTTCCATCCACAAGTGTCCTTTGGGTGACTGAAATTAGTTTTCATGAAGTGTCGTCATGGAATTATCGCCATGCAACAAAACTTGTAAGTGCCGTCATGGATGGAGAAGTGCCATTTTGGGCTATAGCACTCGCCCTCCTAGATCCCATTGATCATGTTGCATCCTACTAATATAAAATTAAATTAGTAGCAATATGCCACTCCATATAATTTCAATATCACATGGCTTATGCATCATCCAACCTAACTTCTTAATCACTTGGAACAATGTGTCATTCCAAATGATGCCAGGATCCCATAACCAAATCAATAGTGCATCACTACCATGAGTATTCCTCTCTACAATGCATATTTTCATTCCATTCATGAGTGAATAAACACTCATGTTTGCTGATACAAATGGAAAATAAATCAACATTCTCCTTTAGAGCTAAATCTCCCTTCCATGAGTGTAGCCCAAAATCCTCCTCAAGCAAAGTGAGTGTTTGGAAAACACTCCCCATGTCAACTACTCCATAGAACCAAATCAAGTAGGAGTCCCATGTGTTTCTATGTATATTGGAAGGATCACATGGATTCCATAGGAACTCATGTTTTTTCTCACAAGATTGAACATCAACTAATGTGTCCATAAATATCCTACCAAAGCAAGCAAGACTAGTGCATCCTTTAACTTCCATTTCGGTTATCTACTCATCTACCCTGTCCATGGATAGGTGATTACCTTTTCTTGTTGATTTGAATTTCATTTCCTTATATCTCTCCCATATCTAAGTTCTCCTCCTACTCCTTCAAAACAAGTGCTTGGCCAAAGTCTTCAATATCATTCCTCTTCTTAACCACCTGCAAATCAAAATTTTCCTTGTGTTCAATCCCCATATGAGGTTCCTCCATCATATGCAAGGTGTATCACCATGTGTCCTGTGCAGGATGGAGAGTGTAACATATTCAACTCTTCACAAAGATGATCCATTTACATTATTTATTCTTGAAGAGATTCTTGTGTGCACTTCAAAGAATCATTGGTGGCCTCCAATTCACTAGTGAGCCTTTCTTATTCATGTTATTTCCTTTTGAGTGCATGATGGTAAATTTATCTCACCACGATAACATGATTTCTATCTACAAGTAGGTTCATGTAGCTAAATTTCATCTTAGCCATTGCTTCTCTAAGAGTTTCTAAATCTCCCAAGAAATATTATTTCCCCCAATCTTCTCCTGAATCTCTCCAAGAACAATTAGACACCAAGGCATTGATTTCAACCAAGTTTTTCAAGGATGCATTTAACTTCTCTTGATTCTCCCTTAGTGTCCCACTCAAATGTTGTGCTTTAGAAGGAAAATCCTCCTCCAAGTTTGCTTCATCTAATGGTTTTTATAAAGGAATAACTTGTATGTGGCATGATTCCATTTCATATGGTTGACACATATCATCATTATAACAATTCAAAATATGGTATCAAGTGGAAGGTACTTCAATAGGATAGAATGTAAAGTGACTATTGAAAAAATTAGAATTTTGAGCATACCTTTGCGGCTCCTTTTCATCCTCTCTAAGTGGTTGATTTGTATTGGAATGCTCTTTTTATTTATGCTCTTCAAGGAGAATTACATCTGCAGATTTTTGTTTTCTTTGCTTCACCTCTTCATTTGATTTCTTATTTACATCCTTAGGCCAAAACCCATAGCCCAGATATATATAATCCTTGAAGGTCATGGCTGCACACATATCCTTACCCAATGCCAAGTAATCCTAGCAAAGATCAAGGAATTTGGGAATAGTGGGTTGAGGTTGAGCCTTGAACTCATGAGGGCCATTGTAAGGTCTTATCATTGATAATAAGGACTCATGATGTGTCCTTATTTCTTCATGGCGGGGACTACTGCTGCTTCCTTCACCATTTATGTTCCCAAGTTGCGTGGTGAAGGAATTTTTTTTCATTTGTTCAAACTTTTGCATCATGCCCTTGCAGAGAAATTTAAAGTCTTCCTTTTCATATTCCATTCTTTATGCTTCTCTTTCTTCCTATATATTTTCTTTATTCAATCTTCTTCCCACTCTTCTATAATTGGCTTTGTTAGATCTTTCTTCTTAAGAGGAAGCCTCCTCTTTAAACTCAACAATGATTTCCAGAGAAGGTGAATAGGAACATGATATAATACCACTGTAATATCCACAATATGAAAATAATATATATTAACTCCTTATAATCCATAGAGGTTCACAAAATTTTCATCTAATACTAGGAATTTTTTATTTCTTCAAAACATTGATTTTCACAGATTTCCCGAAAATGCTTGGTTTTGTTGCAGCCAAAAGCGAGGGAGTTAAGAAATCTATCATGTAGATGATAAGAACTATTATATGGTGTACAATTTATGCTATTCAGACCTGGTTCAATACTTTTGACTAACATTTTGTATACAACCTTGATCCAACACTATGTCTAGCTAGATATCGACAATTTGAGACTAGTATTCTACCAACTTGCTCCCAAACACTTTTAGGAATTTAATTATGAGTCAAGGAGGAACTATAGGGTATAATTATTTTTTAGGAAAAACTACATAAATACTTGGAATAAGGTAGAATCACGGTCCATACTTCGACAGTTGCACGTTTTCTGTGTACATCACACTTGGGGGTGGTCACAAGGACCCGATAGTGTCAATTCCTAGGAATTATGTGGAAACCAAATGATGGATTTTGGTGAAGAATTAGAATTATATAGACCTATTTATCACCCCAACCTTCTATTTAACCTACTTAATTAATATATCAAAATTTTGACAACAAACTAGGGAGTTAGCAGAAAAGTGCGAAATTGTGACAACTCAACAGGGTTGTTTCCAAACAACTTCAAGTGAAACTAAAGGGTAACAATTTTATGCAAGAAAAATTAGGATGGGTTAATTTATGTCTTAAATACCTATAAAATCTTGCATATCATGGCTTGGAGGTGCATAAGTCGGGTTATGACAATCAATCCCAAAACTAGTTGATTTTGTAGTGGTTTACTCGGTTTACCAAACGAATTCTAATGGTGTTGGAGCCTCACAATTCCATGATATGATTATTATATCAGATCCAAATAATTGTACATTGACTATAAATTACCCTTTTCATATTTATTTATGTGCAAAAGACATCTTACTATAGCCAAATTTTGGTATGTACATTATTCCAACGGAATTGCATAGGAGATAGGAAAGATACTAAGAATAAAATAAAATAGAAGTAGGAGAAGGAAATATATTTATTGATATGGTGGAATGGTATGAAAAATACATTAAATTTTTGTAGGTACATTTATCATTTTTCACTAAAGTTCCATCCACCATTTATTTGAATTGTCTCTAGAATGACTACTGGAAATATCATTAAAACATAATCTTGCTAGCTCTAGCTCACTAACTGGATCCCGAATTGCACTGGATGCATCATGGTTATACTATATCACATTATGGTTTTTTCTTAGCTTCAATATTCTCAATGAGAAGGGTTGGATGTAATGGACAGAAGGGGCACATCAACTTAACTATTGTTCCATTGATTTATTTTTAATCCATTCCCAACCATTAGTTTCCATTACAATGGTTGATAGAAAACCATTAGCAAAACCACTGAAACAAACCATCAAACCAATACAAGTAGCCAATAAAATGGACTCCGTAAAACCACCTACTGGTTATCTATTGTTTCTATGAGGCCAAATTCAAAAGAAATGTTCCCTCCTAACTCCTTTGATCCTTATCCCCTTTTTTGAGGAGACAAATAAGGAGTTTGTCCACTTTCTTCAATGTTTGTCCACTTGCTTTTCATGTTTTAAGGAAATGCCTATTTTTAAGGGCTAATCACTTCCAATGGGACCAACATCACTCTTTGGATCCATTTTGAATTATTTGACTCATTTAATGCATTGGATAACACGTTGGACCAACTTTTCTAGTAAATTATGGACAACTTTTTCCTTTGTTTATTTGATCAATATTATGCATGGAAAAAATTACAAGAAAAATTATCAAATTAAATATTAAATTCCACTCAACCCATGGGAATATAACGGGCCTAGTGGTGAACCATAGTGCTAGCAAAATGGGTACATTACATGTGATATATATGTGAGAATAACACACTTAACATCTAAGTGATACCATAATGGAATAAATCAAACAAACCCTCAAACAATTTACCATATAGAAGCTACCCAAGAAAATCAAAGATCAAACTCACAATATTTAGGTTTTCAAGGAGGAAGCGGAGGAAAACATGATTAATATGGACCATATACACGTATCCAATGATCAAACAAGTAACACACCTAAAAACAAAAATAGTCTATTTTCCAAAACCACAAAAGAAAAATAAGAAAGTAAGCAATGGAAGGATTTACAAGATATTTATGACAAAGACCAATAACTTAACTAGGGAAATCACATCGAAAATAAGGACGCTATAGTAGCATAATTTTTTAGGTTTCTTATTGAATACAATAGATTGGTAAGATTCCTAGAACGGCTAAATTTCCAAAAATGATTCAACAAGAATACATGTCAAAAAGATATGAAGAACTTGTATGAATTGATGAAATTTTAGGATCTATTTCCAAAAATGATTCAACAAGAATACATGTCAAAAAGATATGAAGAACTTGTATGAATTGATGAAATTTTAGGATCTATCTAAACACTAGAATATACAAGTTGAATTGAAAATATATGGATTTCTTGTTCAATGGTCATAGTAAAGTTTGAACCATAGGTGAACATATTACTAAAATAAACTGGGATTGGTATGGGAATACTAGGCTTGGTAAGATTATGAAACCTTTTAAAATTGATCAACCAAAGGTTTGCTTAACCCATTGGAGTTTTTAGCAAAGAAAAAATAATAGAATGGGAGAATTGACAAAATTTTACTTTGAGGAAATAATATTACTAGAAAATAGTTCATCATAAGTAGGTATAAGTAGGTATAGTCATAGGCTCTTAGGGAGAAAAATTAAAGAGACTATCTCCCTAAAAAAATATGGGATTAAACTAAAAGGATAGGGAAAGAATAAACAATGGCATCATCAAAATATTATATAAAGTACTTCATCATGTAGAATGTTTAATTTTAGCTAAGTTGAGGATATTCAAGCTTGTATAAATTAATTTTGAAAAAAAGGCTATAGAAGGGAGAGAAGAACTTAGTAAAGACTGATCAATTACTCATAGAAAAATTTCACACACATGGATACAAAATTGGAAGAATATAATTATATCCATTTATCAGTATATTGTATGCAATACAATGGTGTTACAAATAGGATAATTATAATGCCTTAGGTAGGATTCGAATCTACCAACCTGGACTGTTTGGAGCTAACTCGGTGTGGGAAAATCACCACTAGATCTCACTAATGCAACTTTAGATAACTGGATCATATCACAAACAATTGAATAACGGATTTAGGTTATCAAAGGCACCATACCTCACTTGAATCATGCAAACTGACACTAGGATGACTGAAAGTGAACTAACTTATGGGAATCAGAGCATATTTGAACATAACTGAACATCGACTGGGGTCAATTGCTGGTGGCACTCAAATTGGGTTCCTAAATTATAGGTATTGGTCCTTAGAGCTCCTAAACTCATGCACATAGGTGCATTAAGTGTTAGGTGGGTCCCATATTCCTCCCCCATGGAACTAGTGAAGTGGAAATGACCTCCTAAGCTAAGAAAATATAAATAGACTACGGTGTTTAAGGGAGGATTAATTAATTAATCATAACACCCCCCATTAATCCTAAATTGGACAACCTGGGCCTTGAAAACTAATACGAAAGGTCACCCATACAATCTAAATGAAAAAAATGTCTTCTTAACAACTGAGGAAATGAGGAAAACCTCATGGGAAAAAACCCCCCTCAAAATAAGTAGAAAAAAATAGGATCAAGCTTTCACATCAAGATAAATTTCTTCTTGAATAAAAAAATTGTGAAAATATTTCTTCAATCTGCATCTTTGTCGAGCAGTAAGGCAATGTGAAGGTTCCTCTGTGCAGTAGTTTCCTGGTATTGTGCATGTGAACCTATCCACCTTCTTCCAATATGATGGCAGATAGGAGAAGAAATGTTGCCTTTGTCTCTTCTTTCTGGAGGTAGAGTGGCATGATCCAACTTGTTCTTCAATGAGCATAATTGTTGATTAGGCCTTACCATCATGAAGAATCTATCTGGGAGTTTGTAGTGCCTCTCTGGGAGAAGTGGATTTGCTTAATAAAGCACAAGGATCTCTTTTTGAAACTGAGATCTTGTTCTTCTCATGTCAGATGACTCTCTAGTCATGTTCCCAACAACCTCAATAACCTTTTGAGCCTATTTAGTCCTAGGATTGGGAGCAAGGACTAGATCTAGATCTAGATTCGATTGAACATCATATTCGATTCCATAATTTGATTCAATTTGGTCCTCTGCTTCATATTATGAATCTAAAACATTAATGGAAACATTATCATATGCAAAAGGTTTAGGTAGGACGAATTTACCTTCCCTTTCAAATGGATGTTGAGAGTGCACCAGATCTGAGTATGAAAAAAATAGTGAGAATTCATATGCCTTGGAGGCATGGTTTGCAACACCTTTCACTATAAGCTTCCAAGTTGATATATCTAAGATATACACTAATTCAGGACCAAATACAACTCTCTTTGGTGAGGCTTAATGAGTCATCTAGTATACGTACAACAAATTTGCAGCTAAGGAGGGCACATAGAGGAAATTCTTGAACACTCCATTCTCTAACTTGATTCGACCTTTCCCATCATCTTGGATTTGAGTGTCATATCCCATGTGAATACTTGGAGCATCGGTAAATTGTAATGAAGAGAATGATTCTTTGGATGCAACCATGTGATTGGAGACTCCTGAATCTATGAGGAAAATATGAGATTTTGAAAATCCAAGCTTCAATGCATGGAATCTCTCATGATGTTCATTTTTATCTCCAAATCCATCCGTCCTTGCACCTCGAGGGAGGGAAATATTGTGTTGCTCAAGGACTCTTTCCATTTGATATATGGTATTCTTCATACAACCTTTATTTGTATGGTTTCCTTGCTTACAGTATGAGCACTTTCCCTTGTCAAACCTTTTATGCTTGTCCTTCTTAGAGTCCGAGGCTTCATCTCCTGGGTCAAACTCTTCTTTAGGTTCAAATTCAATGTTCCTTGTCTCCTTTCCTTTCTGCTTCCTCCTTTATTATTTATCTCAACATCCAAGAGAGTTGATTTGGGGATGATTTGAGGGATCCCATTTGTATTAGCTTGTATTGTTCCTGTATTAGAGATTTTTCAATGGAATCAAGGGATGGAATTCATCAATGATAATTTTTCATTCTCTTGGAGTGAAAGGTGGATACAAACATTGAGAATTATGGGTCAAGTTTTCTCATAATTGAGAGCAATAATTATTCATCCTTCTTATTAATCCCACACTGCTTGCATTGCATGACAAGAGATTTGAATTTTGAGAAAAATTATTGTATAGTTTCAAAGTTTCTAGGAAGTACTTCTATCAACTCATTCTCCAGAATATGGCCCCTCAATCATGATTCTTTCCAAACAAGGATTTGATCTCCCCCCATACTTATTTTGGAGTTCTCAGTCCATCAAGATGGAAGATCAACTCCCTGGAGATGTAGAAGTCAAATTCTTCATCCAACTTACACATGAAGTCAAATGCTTCATCCAACTTGTTGAGATGATTTGAATTTTAAAGAGGTTGTTGGGGTTCTACCTCTCTTCCCATTTTGACCCTGTATAGACCCTTCTTGTGTAAGACAATATGCATATCAACCCTCCAACCAAGATAGTTAAAGAGTGTGAGGATTTTGGGTGTCAAAGTTGTTGAATTCTCCATCTTACAGCTTCAAGAACAACTAATTCTTCATAAAATATTTGAATGTATTCCAAAACACTACAAAGCACTTCAATCCACAATCAAACCAATTAAAACACTCTCCACTTCGACATGTGCACTTTCTTTGGGTGCATCACACATGACTAGACTTCTCTAGACATAATCTAGAGGAAGCAAGGAAAGAATACCAGGAATTATGTGGAACCCAATATCTTATGTTGCATCAATGGAAGTGTCCAAGGTTTGAAGTTGGCCTAGATAATTGCTCTAATACCATGTTTAA
Source organism: Pseudotsuga menziesii (assembly GCA_001517045.1). Taxonomy (NCBI): domain Eukaryota; kingdom Viridiplantae; phylum Streptophyta; class Pinopsida; order Pinales; family Pinaceae; genus Pseudotsuga; species Pseudotsuga menziesii. The sequence goes on along the minus strand of LPNX010321226.1, from coordinate 167,789 downwards.
TTTTATCTACGTTGAGTATATTTAGGCTCGTATGAATTAACTTTGAAAATAAGGATGCATAAGAGAGAGACGAATTTAGTAAATGCTGATCAATTACTCATGGAAAAATTGCACACACATTGACACAAAATTGGAAGAATATCATTACATCCATTAATCAATATATTGTATGCAATAGAATGGTGTTACAAATAGGATAATTTGAATGCCTTAGGTAGGATTTGAATCTACCAACTTGGAATGACTCCAAAGCTAACTTAGTGTGGGAAATCACCACTAGAGCTCACTAATGAAACACCAGATAACTTAATTATATCACAAACAATTAACTGACCAAGTTGGGTGAGAAAAGGCACCCTACCTCCATTAAATCATGCAAATTAATTCTAGGATGACTGAAAGTGAACTAATTGATGGTAATCAGAGCATAACTAAACATAACTGAACACCGACTAGGGTCAACTACTGGTGACTATTGGTGGCACTCATAGCGGGTTCCTAAATTATAGGGATTGGTCCTTTTAGCTCCTAAACTTATGTAGACGAGCATATTGAGTGTTAGGTGTGCCCCATATGAGTCCCCCATGACACTAGTGAAGTGGAAATGACCTCGTAATCTAGGAAAAGACAAATAGACTATGGTGGTTAAGAGAGGATTAATTAATTAATCCTTATGATAATTAATGTGCCATTGATGTTTAGGAAACGAGTGCCACTATATTTTAATTATTATGCAGTGTAAAGGAATGAATAATACCCACTAAGCAAAACAAATCTCACAGGATACAAACAAGTATTGCTTAGTATAATTACAATATAAACTTCATTAATCCCAACAATATACGACAACGTTACATAAAGGATAATTCGAATAATGTGTATAGGATTTGAATCACCAACTCAATCTAACTGCATGGCTAACTGGAAGTTTCTAAATCACTATCGAAGCTAACTAGCTAAGCTCCAATTGTCTAATTCAGTCTCTCAATCACTTATAATCAATTAAACTAGTTTGATTGATGTGGTAGGTGAGAAGTATATGAGAATAGGCACCTTACCACATGCATCCATGCAAGACTAGCACTAACTGAACTGGAGGAAATCTAACCAAATGTAACTGAAGCATAACTAAGCTTGACTAGTCACCAACTTCCAACAACTGAAAGAGGTTGGTGCCGACACTCCTAGTGGCTCCTAAATTGTAGGGAATTGTCTAGGAGGCGCATAAACTTATGCATGAATGTGCAATTAGTTGCAGTTATCCTCTATATGTGTTCCCCACACTCTAGTGACTGGTACATTTGGCACCATTAGGCTAAGTGGACCCAATAATAACTAAATGACTCCTAAGTTAGGAAAACATAATCTAATAGACCAGTTTAGACAAGGGAGGATTATAAATCCTAACAATCATAACATAGAAGGATACTTAGAAGAAAATTTCAATAGAGAAATGGCATTGGGATCACCTTTATCTATTGGACACATTTCAAAAACTAAATTATACAATTGAAAAATGGAAAATTATGAAACAAGAGAAATATATTATTGAATCATTGAATATATACCCAAACATAGTGTCAAAATTTGTTTCACAAAAAAATACTACTCCCAATGGTGAGAAAACAAGAAGTAGTAAGTATCTTAAGCAAGTGCCTACATATACCATCAACCAAATAGAAAAGGAGGTTAAATACAAAATAAAATGTCAAAACCTTGTACATAGCATTAAAGAAAAGGATATCCAACAATGGTATACACAATCCCATTAACTACAAATTACAAAAAATGATGGATTCATCTAGATCCATTAACAGAAAAAGAATAGATCATAGTAGTGAGAGAAAAATAGAATACCTACTAAAGAAAAATAATAATAACAAATTGACAAAATAAGGCAAACCATCTACAACTAAAATAAGCTAAATAACAGTTGCTGAATTTCTTCTCGTAGGTGATAATCAATGGTAAATTGATGGAGGAAATAGAGTTGAATTCAGTAGCATTATAAAATATTTGGAAGCATCATAGATTTCATTTTTTCATGGGTTGAAGGAGGAATCCATGAAATTCACTATGTTTGATACCATAAAGGCAATATTTAGTTGTGTAGACCAATATACATATAAAATAATATCATCCATAGAATCACGAGGTTACCAAATTACTACGAAAAAGTAATGATAATGTGGATATGGATAAAATTGTTGCCAAAATTTTCAAGTCGATGTAAGGAAAGAAATCAAAAGGATTGACATTAAGTAGGTGGAACTGCACAATTCTATCATGTTTCCTAAACAACTTGGATAGATCATATGATGCACTAATAATTTCACTTCTGATTTTAGAAGGAATTATTGATGAAGGAGAAAAAATTGTTAGAACATTTATATTTTTAATTAAAACAAATTGTACATAGTGTCAAATATTCTATATTGATACTTCTAAACAAAGTAACATTGTTTTCCTAGTACCAAATACAACAAGAAATGGAGCTACAAATGTCACCATGCCTCTCACACTAGAATATTTAGGATAATAGACTAAAAAGAAAACTTATATGCAATACAACTTATATCCTTCATGACATGAATGCCAATATTCATTGAAAATATATCTTAAAAAATGAAATGTTTAGCATGGAAGGATAAGATGCATGAAAGTAAGAGTCTCAATCAAATAGTGAGACTAAAACAAAACTTGAAGCAAAAATTTATAGTGGAGAAATCATTGACCTTAACCCAAAAATAATTCAAAAGAAGAAACCCAAAGTAGAAATACGATACTCTTTCAAATTTGGACAAGAAATAGAGACCAACCCTAGAAAATTGAGGAGAATTATAATAAAACAATTCAAAAATACAAAAATTGATCATGAATCCTCAATTTAGAAATAATTTTAAGAAGCTAGAGAAAAGAAAAAAGAAAGCACCATCATACAAGCAATAAAAATGAAGAATTCATTGCAGAAACACATTATAGGTATGGCCAAGGAGCAATAAAAGGAGGACAAACAAAAGAGATATAAGTGGTGAAAGGAGCAACAACAAAAGGAAGAATAATAAAGGTGTAAAGTTGAAAAAAAAACTTGGCCAACACATTGTATAAATACCCCCTCATTGACCAATCAGTAGTTGAGCATCAAAATCATGAGAAAGGAATAAACATGTAGATTTGAACATGTTTATTACTTCATTCCAACCAATTTTCCAGTAAGAGAAGTTAGGCCCTCAAATAATCCTACAAATTCACCTACACAAAATCCAACTGGAACACAAAAAAAAATATGTATAAAGGATTTGAACAAAAAAAAATTATGAAATAAGAGAGATGCATTTTCCTTCATTCTTGAGAAATATTAGTATCAGGTGTTAGATGATTGAAAAAATAAGCATAAAAGAAACTAGCTAAAAAGGCATGAAAACATAAAGGCATACAAAGAGATGAAGCTACTTCAAATTATCAAAGAGAAAAGAAAAACATATCATCGATTTATCAGGTGTGGATGTTAATATTGACCCATTAAACAACATGAACACTCTAGCCATGCATATTGGAGAAAAATGGAAAAGTAGCAAAGAAATATAATAGAAGACAACAAAACCAAAAAATAGACATCCCTTAGGATGATAATGTTGGGTTGGAAAGATTACATGTAATTTTGAGTATTGTTTATAGAGTAATAAAAAGAATAGCGAAAACTTTCGAAAGTTGGATAAACTATCATTTAAAGATATTTAACAAAAAACTAAGTAAAGATGTTGACCTTTGCATTCAACTTGAACAAGCCCTAAGTGAAACATAAAGGAAAGTAAACTGGTAGAAGGAAAATTGGAAGTAGCCATGTAGGCATTGCAAAATATTCATCGATAGGGATGAGACTGTCTACATAGGGTACATGTAATTAAAAAACAAGCCAAAAACCAATCACATAACTATGGGAGGTTCAATATGATCACTGAGACATTTAATTGCAAGAGAAACACAATATAAAAATTGGATGAAGTGCCACTTTTATAAAAAGGTGTATCGTCTCGAACTAGTACAAAATACAAAATGATAATTAAACTAGCATTGAAAAAATAGAAATATTTTGAACAACATTTAAGATTATGTAGCAAATATTTTGTATGGACACCAAAATAAGTTTTGTTGGCCAAAGAAAGTAATTATGGTGGAAGTATGTAAAACAAATTTCCAAAAAGTAATGTCGTTTTGAAAACTCTTCCAATTAATTAAAATGAAATTTTTTGGCAAAAGAACCCACTAGACAACACAAGTCGATCTTTCAAATTTTCTAATCAATTTGAAACTAGCACTAGCATTCAAAATACACAACATAACACACCAAGTGATACAGGAGCATCGTGGCATGCCAACAATGTGATGAGTTGGTCACATGCTGTGGCATATTTTTTGATTTGTTTATTTTTCTAAGTGAGAGTTTGTTAGCTGTAGGAAGGATTGCATATCATGACTCCCTGCATGGAGATCAAGCATCTGACTATTTGTTTGAGACAAGGACATTTCTCATCATGCTATGTAGTAATTTGTTTTCAGTTGTAGGACCACTCAATAGAGGCGGCCATAGTTTTAGTTTAAATAGACAGTTTAGAGAAGGTAGAAGGGTTCTTCTCTTCAACGTTTAGAATTTCGAGTTGCAGAGAAGAGGACAGACCTGTGTTTGATCCCTACTTGTAATTATTTTGACTAATCAGAAGGAGAGAGATCCAATCTTTGTTAATTTTCCTTTGTTTATTAATAGAAGGATTAACCATGTGTTTGTAGGGTTGTTAGCCTTTATGCATGTGTTGTGTTGAACTATGTATCTGTGCAGATCCGACTTCGACGTTTTCATGAACGTTGTGTATTTCTGTGAAGTTGTTGAATTCACACATCAATTTCATGCTTGAATAGTTGAAGTAGAGTGTAGATACATGCATAAGAGTGTTAGGCTAAATAATCGGGAATATTGTAGGATGGATTGATCAATTTCATGACCAATACACAACCCACAGGTTTTCTGCCTTAACAATTTTTTGCAGAGAACGAATGGTGGAGATTGAGTCCGTAGATCAAGATCCTATGGTCCAAAAGAATCCTGCAATGGAAGTTGCAAGGAAGTTCATAGATCCACAGATATTTGAGAAGTTCACATCAAGAAGAAAATCGACGGTAGGAGTGAAGGCCGAAAAGATCTGACGGCTAGGAAAATTGCGGGGGAAGAATTCCATGGAGGAAGTTGCGGGGGAGAAAATTTGGGAAGTTGGCATCCCGCATCCCGCAACTTGATTTTGAGAAGGTAATTTTGGAAAAAAAATTGCAAGGGAGAAACTTTGGGATGTTGGCATCCCGCAACCCAATTGCGGGAAGGCCATTGCGGAAAGAAAGTTGCAGAGCACAACGTTGGGTGTTCAAGATCCTGCATCCCGTAACCCAACTATGGAAACTCTGTTGTGGAAATAGAGTTGTGGAAAGGCGATTGGGGAGGCAAAATTGCGGGGAGGAAATTTTAGTGTAGAATTTGGCCATTAGGATAAATTTGGCAGTCCTGCTAAGTGTAGGAGCAATTAGATCCTGGAAGTGCTAGTTGGGGTTGTTTGAGGTCTATCCCCACCTGCACCAATTTTGGTATCAGAGCAGGAAGAGATTTCTTGTTGAGAAATTCCATAGTTGAGGTTGTGGGTAGAATTTCTGAAGGAGCAAGGAGAAGCTTGTGTGTGAGAGAAGCATAGCAATAGAAGCCTGAAAGAGAAAAGAAGAGTGCTCAAGAGGTTCTAGATAAAGAACAAACGTTGGCAAAATACCAAGTAAAGAGAAGGGGCTTGGTGAGGTAAGTTGTAACAGTGTGAAAGAGAACTGTTATTGCAGAGGCTTAGTGCAAGAAGATGGCTACATGCATTGGAAAAGCGAAAGGTTGTGACAGAGGTCGACTGGGAGGGAATGCAGAAGTTCTAGAGGAAATGGGAGAGAGAAGGTTGAGATAGAAATCCATCTGAAAGTATTGATGGATCTACTATAGAAAGAGGAAGAAGAGCAGAGATGTGGTTTTCTTATGAAAAGAAAGATGAAGTGGAATAAGATACAAAGGGGAAGAGAGAAACTGATGAATGCTCAGTATGAAGAAGAGATACTCAAGACAAGAGAGTGTCTGAGAGAAGTCTTGAAGATTGAGGCTTCAAGAGAGGCCAAGGGGTCTCAATGTTTTGAAAATGATATGTTGTGTGTGTTTGCAGGTACAAAGACTGAGGAAAGATAATTTGCTAATGCTGTCATGAAGGAAGAAGGAAGAGGACATAATCTGAGTTCTATTTTGGAAGAAGATGAGACAACTAAGTATCATGCAAATACACTTACACAGAGAGAAGAAGGTGATGCGTTTAAGCATGTTGTGAAATATGAAAGCAAGGAAGACTTGGCATATGATGATGAACAAAAACAGAAAGAGGCAAAATATGATGTTAAGCATTCATATTTTATGCTTGAAGAGTTTGAGAAGAAGGTTATTAAGGATTTGCTGAGTCCTATAGTAGACTTGGGACAACATGAAGATTTGGTGATTGAGTCATCAAATAAGACCATTGGTTCTTGTGAGTTTAATGCTAACAATTTGAATGTGTTTGTAGGTTGTGCAGAATGAAATCCATTTCTTGGAATTGTCTTGAGTGAAGAAGAAAAGTGTATTTTAGGAAAAGACAAAGATGAAGTGTTACAACAAAAAGGAAATTGAAAATTCCTTGTCAAGTGATGAAGGTAACACCAATGAAGATGAAGCAGTTATGCTTCTTATGATGAAAACTAATATTAATAAAGGTAAAGAGGAGTTGACCTGTTTGCATGGTCAATAAAAGATGGTTGGACAGACATCTAGAACTGTCACAGTGATGAAGGATCATAATTTTATCCTGGTAGAAGATGAAGAAGCAATGTCACAGAGATATTGGGATTGTGACAGAGCAAGAGATAGCAATGAAGATGAAAGTGAGATAGTGATGTCTCAAACTAAAGAGGGATTAGTCCTAGAACTGAAGAAAACTGAAGGTTTCCAGGAAAGGCATAAAGATGAGGAAGATGTCAAGCAGGAAGATACTATGCTTGGAGAAGCTGATAGGGAGATGTTAGTGCTGGAGAGCATGTTAGAGAAATTTGAGTTTAATTGTGAATAGAAACCTCAGGTAAATAATCTATGTTCTAATAGTTTTGATGAAGAGATGAAGTAACTTGAGGAGTACATAGGCAAAGATGAAATTGTGGAAGATCTAGTTAGTCTAGATGGCCAGCTGGAAGTGTTGTCAAGCAATGACAAAGGAAGAGATGAGTTATTACAACAAAAGGAGTCTGCAAAGTCCTTAATTAATGAAGACAACAATCTTATTGGGGAAGAGACAATCATGTCTTATGAGAGAGAATTTGTTCCTACGGTGGACAAAGAATATTTGGTTTACCTAGAGAGCCAAAGTAAGGGTAATAGTTTGGGACTATCACAGAAGTGAGAAATCAGAATTCTATTATGAAAGATATGGATGAGATAGTGTCACAAATAATTTTATTCAGTGTCAAGGAAGAAGAAGATCATAAGGATGAAGATGAGGTTATTGTGTCTCGGGTAGAAGAAGAAGTAGTCTTGGGGCTGAGCCAGACGGAATTGGCTGACAGAAGTGGTCAAGGAATTGAAGGGAAATTATTGAAGATTTTCAAGGCAGAGGCAGAGAAGAGTTTTGCTGACACAAATATTCAAAATACTGAAGGAGTCCTTAAAGAGAATCAAGTAATCAAAGGATGGCTGAAATGCTTGTTGGAAGCATTTGAACAAGATGAAGAAGCTGTAGTTAATATAGGAGAAGTGTCTCATGTTGTAAGAGAGACAAGAGAAGATACTGGCTCACAGTTCTGGGATGTGTTTACTAGTATACTAAAAAGTGGGAGTCATTCTGTTACTGTAGCTAAGAGGTTAGAAGATAATTTACCTTATGAAAGTGAATTTGCAGACAGTACACAAGAATTGGATATTATAGAGGGAGATGCTTATAAGAACATAAAGGAAGTAAGGGTGGCAACAATATCTGGGACATCATTTGACGCAATATCAAGGGTAGTATCAAGAGCAGTGTCTAGAGGAATACCCAAAGCCATATCTAGGGTAGTATTTGAAGCCATTTTGAAAGTAAAAAAAAAGTACAGGGATGAGTCCATTTCAAATTTTGTATGGAATGCATCCAAGAGGAGTGTGTGAACTTCATGACTTAGGTCAATTGGAGAAGAGGAGTGCTGATGGTGAAGAGTTTGCTATAAGGATCAGTGGACTGCAGGAGCAAGTGAAAAAAAGGTTACAACATAGTAACACCAGTTACAAGGCCAAAGCAGATTCCTGAAGGAGAGAAAATAACTATGAAGTAGGAGAGTTGGTCTTAGCATATCTAAAGAGAGACAGATTTCCAAAAGGAGAGTATAACAAGCTGAAGATGAAGAAGATTGGACCTGCAGAATACTCAGGAAGTTTTCAACAAATGCTTATGAATTAGAGATTCCTATAGGAGTGGGTATTTCACCAATCTTTAATGTAGCAGATCTATATCCTTATGTAACAAGTGATACTGGAACCTTTGCAAAAAGTGAAGATCTTACTGAAGACTTACAATGGGTGAGGCAGATTCCTGTGACACAACCATTGGAAGTTGAGGCCATTCTGGACACTAGAGTGACGAAGAGTACAATGAGGAAGGACTTTCTAGAGTATTTGGTCAAATGGAAGAAGCGACTGACAGAGGATTCTACTTGGATGAGCATTGCAAAGTTGGAAGCCAAGGGCTTCACTGTAGCTGATCTAATGAACAAGGGTTCATAATTTTTCTACCTTGTGAGTCTGATGTAGGAGCACCGTGGCATGCCAACAAAGTGATGAATTGGTCACATGCTGTGGCATATTTTTTTATTTTTTATTTTGCTGAGTCAGAGTTTGTTAGCCATAGGAAGGATTGCGTATCATGATTCCTTGCGTGGAGATCAAGAATCCGACTGTTTTTTTGAGACAGATACGTTTCTCATCATGCTATGTAGTCATTTTTTTTCCAGTTGCAGGACCACTCAACAGAGGTGGTCATAGTTTTAGGTTAAATAGATAGTTTAGAGAAGGTAGAAGGGTTCTGCTCTTTAGCGTTTAGAATTTCGAGTTGCAGAGAAGAGGATAGACCTATGTCTGATCCTTACTTGTAATTAGTTTGAAGAATTAGAAGGAGAGAGATCCAAGCTGTGTGCATTTTCCTTTGTTGCCTAATAGAAGGATTAACAATGTGTTTGTAGGGTTGTTAGCCTTTATGCATGTGCTGTGTTGAACTGTGTATCTGTACAAAGCTGACTTCAGTGTTTTCCTGAATGTTGTGTACTTCTGTGAAGTTGTTGAATTGATGCATAAATTTCATGCTTGAATAGTTGATGTAGAGTGTAGATACATACATAAGAGTGTTAGGCTAAAGAATCAGGAAGATTGCAGGATGGATTGATAAATTTCATGACCAATCGACACAACCCGCAGGTTTTATCCCTTAACAAGTTTTTCCAGAGAACGAACGGTGGATATTGAGTCCGTAGATCAATATTTGACAGTCCAGAAGAATCCCACAAGGAAAGTTGCGAGGAATTTAATAGATCTGCAGAGATATGAGAAGTCCGCATCAAGAAGAAGATTGACGGTCTGAGTGAAGGATGAAAAGATCTGATGGCTAGGAAAATTGTGGGGGAAGAATTGTGGGGAGGAATTTGCGGGGGAGCAACTTTGGGAAGTTGGCATCCCACATCCTGCATCCCGCAACCCGATTTTGGGAAGGCCATTTTGGAACAAAAGTTGCGGGGGAGAAACTTTGGGAAGTTGGAATCCTACATCCCGATTGCGAGAAGGAAATTGTGGAAAGAAAGTTTTGGAGTGCAGCGTTGGGTGTTTGAGATCCCACATCTCGCAACTCGACTGCGGAAACTCTGTTGCGGAGGAAAAATTACGGGGACGTAGAATTTGGACATTAGGCTAAATTTGGCAGTCTTGCTAAGTGTAGGAGCCACCAGATCCTAGAAGTACTGGTTGGGGTTAGCTGAGGTCTATCCCCACATGCAACACCAGGTATAATAATTCCAATTCACCATAAGTATAATAATTCATTTTGGAACTAAATATATATTTGAAGTTTATTAAATATATTCAACTCAACATTCTCATAGAATATTATGGATGGACGGTTTAATCCCTTTCTAGGATGACAATCCCAAGGATTTAGATTTAATGTCTTAAATATAGTGCATTAACCCCATATGAATTAAATATAAATATTAATGCATAATAATCAAGGTATGTATAAACCTACTAGAATGACTCATTTCTTAACAAGCTTCTTATTGCATCATCCTATAGTGCATAGTCACATAACATGTCTTAAAATTTCATAGGGTAAAATCAACTAGTCTTGAAATAAATTTATACTATAAACCATCAGATGAAAAAGGTAATATTATATACCTAAGGGAGAATAATATGGGGTACATAGGGAAGTACCTAAGGGGAATAAATGATGTAATGGGTAAACCCAAAAGGGAATAACTATGTAATGTGTACCCAAAAGGGGATAATTAATGCAATGTGGCCATTAATAATGGAATATGGTCCACATGGTGGTTGGGGGTTAGTTAGAAGAAATAATATAATAATAAGGCACAGACCCCTAAGTATACTCATGAGAAAGTAAAAATAGACATGAGTATCATTGTATTAATCATGTTGGAGATTATTATTGTACAATAACGACTTGTGGAGTGATTCCTTCCTTAAGGATTATTAATAATGGCCACATCACACTACTTATCCCCATTGGATAAACATTAACATCCTACCCTCTTCTACAATGTATCATGAATAAGAAAAGGGTAGAGAGAGAAAAGCAAAAATGAGAGAGAAAAAAAATCTTATGGTATTTTTATGATAACTTTTGATCCCAGGGATTGGGGCACTCTTGGTACCATTGGAAATGTCTCGTCGATAGATACAATGTTTGTGTTTTGAGCTTCACGAGATTTCTCATGGTTTTGTCGAGGCATGAAATTTTGAAAATATGGGCATGAGGAATCGCGAAAAGCATCTATTCAAATATTTTTTTTTACAAAGCATATTTTAAAGCATCTATGAGAAGATGCTTTAAAAGATTCTCTTCACAAATCATTTTTGAGAATATGTTTTTTGAGATTTCGCATGCCTAGATTTACCAAAATGCATGCCCTAGCCAAACCGTGAGCAATATTGCAAATCTCAAAACACAAAAATTGTATCCCTCGATGATACCTTTCCAACGGTTCCAAGAGTGTCCCAATCCAACTTCGAGACCAAAAGTTATCATAAAAATTCTGTAAGTTTCTCTTTTTCTCTCTCTACCTTTTTCTTATTTAGGATACATTTTGGGGTTGGTAATTCCTTATTAGTGACATAGTTTATTACCTTTTGGGTATCCATTACATCATTTATTCCCCTTAGGTACCTCCCCATGTACCCCATATTATTCCCCCCTAGGTATTTAACAGGTAAACACCTCATATCATTATTTAAGATCATTCACATGGGTTACAAAACATTTTGTACATAGCAAACACGAATTATAAAAAGTATGGAGAAATGACTATTCTATTTCTTTAAGGACAAAGCAAGTAAAATACAGAGGTAAAACTTGTTCAAATCAATCACTATGCATAATAAAACTAATTAAAAAATTGTGTTCATCAATTGTTATAGATATTACCCATTTATACCATCAATTTCACCTTTAAACCCCAAGATTTCATTAAAAAAATCCAAAAATGCCACTATAAGACTTAATGACTAGGATTCTTAAAAAAAACTAGAATTCCTATACTGTGATCATAAGTTATGTTATCATAAGTTATATGAGGGAAACAAGTGAAGTCCATACTACTATCCTTAACGAAACATATGTGCATCTCCATATTTGCTTAGAAAACTCAAAATTTTTTTCTATAAAGGATTCAGGATATATCGTAAGCTAAACTACTAAATGAGGACTACTCAAGGATTTTCCATACATCATGAAACCCTTATAAATAATTTAAATGAGTGCACATAAAAAATATAATCTTAAATACCCATAAATATGCTAGGGAAGATTATGCACATATAAGAAAAAGGGTATGTAACTTCAATTTATGAAAGGAAACTTTTTAAAAACTCAATGAATATATTTTTGGAGAATGTAACTTGCATATTATCAACTTATATGAACAAAGGACCCAACCTTCAACCTTCATTACAATCCTTTTGTTAAACACTTAATCTACATGTTTTTCCAATGCATTCCCATACATAATTTGCAAACTAATTCATTTCAATCAATCATTTTACTCATTAGCACCTACAATAAACTTCATAACAAACTCTCATAATAATAATAACTTTGTTTTTCAATATAAGAGTCACTATTCCATAGCAAAGGAGAAGAAGAGGAAAATGTTATCTTATTCACAGCTTGGTTCAACTGATTGGGTGAGAGAAATTTTCCTCCCAACCATTGGAAATATCTATGGATTCCACCCAGTTTTAGGCTATTAGACTAATATGGTGAAGGATACAATTTCAAGCCTCCCAAGTCACTTTTCCCAATTACCAAAGCATTCCAGGATCAACCACGAAAGCCATTATTGAGTTTTTAAATAATATTTCAATCGAACCACTTTGGAACTCGCTCTAATACCCCATAAGACATAGTAAGAAACTCCCTTATCCACTCTATGATAACTCAGGAATACTCTTCCTCTTTGTTCTCTTGAATGTATGCATCGCTAGTTTAAATTACCGCCTACTTTCAAATGTATTCTTTAGTAGAATTTTGCTTCTTCGGAAAAAAAAATTGTATCCTTGGATAGCTCAAAAGGTTAGAAATATATATGTATTTAAGAGGATTTATCCCTACTCAATATTGGTCCCTATTGTCACATAATAATCCCTATTCCATACTACCATGGATCATATAAGAGATGAGTTGGTTTTTCTTCATAAAATCCTCCATTTTCCCTTCAAGAAGTATATTTTTCTCACTCTCATATCCTAATTCTATTTTTCTTATTTGCATAATTGTCAAGTGAATAGGGAGGAGCCTCCTCTCTACTCCTTTATTGATTCCATGAAATTAGGAGTTGGTTGTTTCAATGTAACATGTAATTACCTGAGTTAATTAAGTCTTCCAATTTTAGATTTCTATTTTACTTAACTAGGATCCCAATCTAATTAGCACTAATATTAGGAAGAAGTGAAGAAATAGAATAATCACATAGAAGTTAGGATATAGTTAGGCTACAGAAATTTCATGAGGCATAGGTCAAACCCTTGGACCCCTTTACCTTTCCCCTTCGGTGTATTCATAGCCACTTAGGTTCTCTACCTCATCCAATCAACTTTGGAAAATTATTTTTAATTTTTGAAAACATAATTATCAAAAGCACATGTCAAGACATTCACTAATCAAGACTTGGACTTGAGCTCCATAATAGGAATTTATATGAGACATTTTTGTCTATTACACACAAGGTCATTTATAACTAGGCTCTCATTTGTGTGTGCGTGTGTGTACACATGAGAGTCTAGTTATAAATGACCTTGTGTGTAATAGACAAAAATGTCTCATACATACACACACACACATGTATATATACCCACACATATACATACATACATATGTGTGTATATGTATANGAGAGAGAGAGAGAGAGAGAGAGAGAGAGAGAGAGAGAGAAATGTCTCATATAAATTCCTAGTGCAAAGCTAAAGGAAAAGTATTGATTAGTGAATGTCTGGACATGTGCTTTTGATAATTATGATTTCAAAAATTAAAAATAATTGTCCAAGGTTGATTGGATGAGGTACAAAACCTAAGCGGATATGAATACACTGAAGGATAAAGGTAAATGGGTATGTATGTATGTATGTATCCAAAGGGTAAAAAATAGGATATTACTTTCCCCTCCCCTTTGGATTAACAACACCCTTAGTGTTCTTTTATTTTCAACAATATTCCATATCTTCATTTATCAACTGCACCTGCAATGCCATTCTCTTCACTACAAAATTTTATCTATGTTTTATATATTGGACAACCATATTCAATCATTTCTCTTATTGAATTTGGACATCTCCAAATTTTTTATCATTCCAACAAATGGCTATAACAATTAACAAAGGAAAAACATGCTTGTTATAGCCATTTTGAGCAACAATTTTTCATTCATAGAAATTTTAAATTCACAACTAAATCATATATTCATAACATAAGATTATGCACGTAAATCATCTCAATGCTGATTTTTATGATATATCTATGCTCCATAAGTCTATGATTGTGATATTCATCTTATTGTCTTCCTTGACACAACTAGTGTGTGTGTGTGTTTTATTTCTTCATCCCAACTATCATATAACACGATCCTTCTAAAATATATTCATCCAAGTCACCTCTTACTTATTACAATCAACCTTCCATGCTCAAGCATCCCCTTCTCTACTAAATAATATCTCAAGTGATCCATCTTGCCAAGTACTTCATGTGCAAGAAGAGCACACATTTATAGGTATTATTGCATGGAATCCCATAGAAAGCCTCCAATATAGCATAACTTATGGTGATTAACGCATGTCATAAGTTTCCAATGTCACATTATAAAATTATATTGTGATTTTAGGTTATAATATCCATAAACTATCTTTACTAGACATATCCACCATCTCACCTATATCATACACAACTGTTACTATGAGATGTTATTATCAAGTTCCAATCATAAGTTTAAATATTTTTCTTATAGAAACTAGATCTCACAATTATTAAATTCCTCTCATAATGTCTATCCCTTGTTGGCAAGGGGTTGAAGCATGCAAAGTGTGCTACCACCACCGACAGGAAGGATGTCGACAAAGGTAAAATTCAACCATGGTGGAGGAAGAAACCGGAAAAATAGGATATTTTGGCTAAGTTAGTTAAGAGATTGGTCAAGTTGACCTTTTTGTAACTTCCTAGTAATCCTATAAGTAGAGTTACGATTGTAGATCACATCATCATGGAATGGAAGTTTTCATCTTTTGATAATCTTTTGGCGGAGAATCAATCAACGACGAGATGTGTTTGTCTTTTGCAGTTTATTTCTGGGATTCATGTAATGAAGATTCTATCTTATGGAGTAAAATAAATTTTCCTTTTGTAACAACTTGTCTTTGCAAAATGTGTTGTAAGATGTTTAGAATGAGAATTATGTGTTGATTTTGCATTACTAGGCTAAATCTGCGAATGAATATGTTGCATTTATATTTTCCTGTTAACTGTGAATGATGCAAAGTATCACAATACTTATCGGGTTTAATTTATATTTATATATTTATCGATCCAAATATGAATTAATATGATTGAGAATAATGATGATAAGTAGATCTGGTTAATAATGCATAAACCTGGATTTCTAGTTAATGTTGTGAAAGGGTAAAAAATAAGTGCGAAGTCCTCTTCCCATGTAGAAAATTGGTTCTTGCATTTGTCCATCAAGCATATCGGGTGTGATTGCACCTACTCCACAGGTGTTGCTGGAAAGGGTAAATCCTTTCTGAGTTGATGTTTAGGGATTTTGTGTTGGTAGTTTTTGACAATAGTGCGAAGTCAACCCCTATCGACAAACGGGTGTCAACAAATGGTTTTGTTGCTGGGACCATAGTGTGAAGAAGATGAGGACATGTTGTGGAATTTGATGAAACCGGAAATCCAGAATTGGTTTGACAAGAAATCCTGAGGGTTTGCAGAAGAAAAGAGCCATAACTCGAGATTGACAACAAAATATTGGCTGGGAAAATATATCTACTCAGATATTCACATAATATTTTTTCTGAATTCTCGATAATACTATATGAGTGGTTGGCACAACTTAATTTTCAGAAGAATAATTTTTAGGGAGGCGAGCTTGACCAGTGGACCCCATAATTAATCCAGCAGTTGCGAAAGGTAAACAATAAAGTTTCAAGGGATGTCAATGTGTGCATAGACATCATTTTGGAGGGATACATTACTGAGTTTGCTGTTGACACCATCAAATCTTACAACGATGCTGAAAGAGAATTATTTAAGGGACCAAGGGGGAGATTTCTATTATCGCCACAATTGTGGATCAAGATGCTCATTTGTGAAAACGAAATACTAAAGATGAATTCTGACGAGTAAGGCCTCGGTGTGTAGAGGCTATGGGCGCTGCGAAGGTAAGGGTTGATGAAATGATATGGGGTAGATGGATGGGACTCACGATGAGACTATGAGGGAAGCCGAAGAAGAGTGTGGTCACCTATGAAGTGGGGTGAGGTTCCGACAAGAGAAGAAGAGGAGGAATGAGGAGAGTCCCAGTGTGACTGGAACACAAAATTACAAGAAGTGACGACAAGGGACTAAATGACCCTATAGTGATGAAGGAAATGACCAAGCTACGCCCAAAACTGAGGAAAGACCAACCCAAATCTACAATGTGCTTATAACTCTATGCACCACCCCAAACTTAGGAGGAAGAAACATGATTTCATTGCAGGGATGTCCTATGTGTCAGCACAAAGGTAATAGTACTGGATCGATGAGCACTTGGAGGAGACTCATAATGGCAGGTAACAATGTAAAACTAACCTTGTTTCAGGGTAATGGGATTGAGGGTCCCAAACAATACTGGTTCCTATGTGAAGTAGTGTGGATGGTAAGACAAGTACAAGATGACCATATTAAGAAAGAACAACTAGCGAAAACCTTTCGAGACCAGGAATGCGAATGGTACATGAAATTTTTGCAAGTACCGACAGGACATCCCCAAATAATTATAGCACAAATAAGGGCTGGACTGATCTAGGAATTAAAGAAACCTAAATCACAATTGTAGTATATTATAGAATTGAATTACATAAAGTAATTCCCCAATGATTCAGTGCATGACTTCGATAAACGATTCAAAACTCTAATGGAAAATGTTAGTTTCAGAATGAGTGATGTGCAATACTAAGAATGGTTCATCACAACCTTGGTACCTCATATCTACATGTCATTTATGGAATAGAAGATTCCATATCAAGAGAAAGTCCTAGATATCACGATGAAAAATGGAGGCTTCACCAGTTAACGAAATAAGGATCAACATTAGCCAGATCCAATCACAGTTGGAAAACCTTAATATCCAATTATAGGATATTAAGAAAGGAAAATAAGTTTGCGAAGAAGTATGGTGCAGTCGATATCGATCTGAGGGATATCAAAAGGATAAATTCCTGAAATTTTGTGAATATTTATGATCAGGGGAACTGAACCCATTGAGTCAAAGAGGATATCCTTGGTGCTGAATTTCTCAAACAAGAGGGAATCGATGAGAAAAATGCATATACTTATAGAAGGTTGTGTCAAAACCAACTAATCTATTCTGCAACTTTTGCTAATTGGATGGTCATGAAGAAAAGGATTGTAGAGCTTACGATTTCCTCTGAGAAAGGACTATGGATACATAATTTATGAAGGGAGAGGAGAAACGACAAACATAAAAAATTCAATTGCAACCACAGTATACTTAGATGCAACCGCAGTATAACCTGCTGCAACAACAATTCAACCAACCACAATATATCCAACCACCCTACCAGCAGCAAGGGGGATTTTAAGGAGTATTTCATGGAGGTCATAAAGGATATTTCGACCGTGGAGGAGCTATGGGATGAGGAAGAGGACTAGTTGCATGATATAACTGTGGAGTAATTGGAAATTGTCAAAGAGACTACCTAAAACTAGCAGCTCAGTGTACTTACTGTAGTGCAACCAATCACACGGTCGAAGAATGTCTGCAACTAATCGTGAAATGGAAAGATAAGAATGCACCACAGCTGCAACCCAACCAGAATGAAAAATTAGGCTGAGAATAAAAATCCTGGACCAAACGTGGGAAAGATATCAGTTGAATTGAGGACTCAACTAGTACATCTCGATGTAGTAACAAGAGGAGGGGCCACAATAGCGGATGGAGGACCAACGCTAAATGTCTGGCCTGTGACCCAAAATAAAGTTCAATTCAATGTAGAAACAAAGAAAAAAACCTTCTTCAAAGAAAAATATGCCTTAATCAAGGTTAGGGATAAGTTACCTATCTATGAGATGCCGCTAAGATTTGATTCGACAAACTCACCAAGGTCTAAAAGAAAGGTCAGTACATTGAATTTTTTTCTAGAAATCTGCCTACAGTTAGCTAAAGATCAATATGCGTTAGCAATGATAGCAAGTTTTTTGTATCAACAAAAAGAAGGATGACATGATCTCCCAATCAATTTGCTACAAAAGAAGAAAACATGAAGAGAAATGAGAATGAATGTCCAAATCGACGATTATGACGTAGATTCAGTCATTTTGGATCTAGGATCAAATGTGAATATACTAACCAAGAGGACATAGGAAATGATGGGGAAGCCACATCTAGACTGGTCCCCTGTATAGCTTCGTCTAACAAAACAGGCCAAGATTTCTCCAATTGGACGAGTACCCCACCTACCTGTCGAAGTGGAAGGATTAAAGATGTATGCAGACTTTGATGTTATTGAAATAGTTGATGACACCAACCCATACCCCACACTGTTGGGAATTGGTTGGGCGATGGAAAACTTGATGGTTATTAATTTCAAGAAAATGATAATGACATTTGAGAATAATGATATAAGAGTCATTTCTCCATTATATCCTATCGAAATGCAATGATATGTTGAACCAATAAAAGACGAAGTCGGAGGAGGATGTGATAATGCCTATAATATCTTTGACGACTATATCAATCCCATTACCGATGGGTAGTTAGGATGGCGAAGCATCAGGCAAGGCATCCTCATATTCAGACGAAGCATTAGATAATTGTCAGAACTAGTTGCATGAAGCATCGCTCAATAAATGTGCGTGGATCGCTCAGTCTTTGTGATGGGTAACAACAGAAGTACTCAATATTCCAACATACAAAGGACTACCTAATTTGGAAACTTTTAGTAGAGAATTTGAAGATAGAGTATCTACACCACAATGCTTGCTGGCCCTGGAAGAGACACTGAAGGCTACTCCTACAAGATGGTGGGATACGCACAAGGTAGTGATAGAAGACTAGTAGATATGCCAATGATTAATGGAAGTTCGATTTAGGGAGGAGGAATTCTATCAAGGAAATAAATATGATGGAAGAAATGATCCAAGCACCCATATGATAACATGCAAAAAAACATGGGGACTAAGGCTGAAAGAAGAATGGGTCCACATGTTCATCCATACACTGGAAGAAATACCATGAATATGGTATGTTTCTGCAGAGCTACAAAGGGAAACAACAACATGGGAAGAACTAAATGTCATATTCAGTCACACTTTCACTTTTACAAATGAAAATCCATCTATTTATAGTGCGCTGCAGGACATCCACGACAGAGTATTGGAGATAGCTCCAACCGAGATACTGATGCGATCATAATAAACACCAATACCACCGATGATGATGGAATGTTACAACATGTTGGGAGAACTCGATGACGAAGATGATCCGAGAGCTGTTGATATTCCATAATTGGAAGGAAGTTGCGATATCTAAACACTAGATATGCCATGCAATGATTTCAAGCAACCACTGAAGATAAAGAAGATCAATATTGGAACAATAGAAGAACCAAAATTTTCTAGTATTGGCGATTAATGGGATGATTTAGCAACGGGGAAAGTCACCAATATGCTTCACGAGTTTTATCACTTATTCCCCAAAAAATTATTGAAATGAAAGGTATTTCAGGGGATTTGGGTGAAATGAAGATTCTGCTAAAACCTAATGCAAAACTAGTAAAGCAACGACCATATCGGTTGAATCCAAGATACAAAGAGCACATCAAAGTCGAACTAGAAAGGATGTTGGAGTCAGGAATTATTGAATCTATTGAGGAATCAAAATGGATCATTCTGTTGGCAGTGCAAGATAAAAAGGTTGGCAAAATCCAGATTTGTATCGATACGAGGAAATTGAATGACGCAAGCCTTCATGACCTGTTTTCGACACCATTCACTGACGAAGTACTGGAAGGAGTTGGAGTACAGGAGATCTATTCATTTACAAACATATTTTCAGGCTACCATTATATAAGAATTGTGAAGGAGGATAAACAAAAAACTACTTTCGTAACATAATGGTGATGTTTCTAGTACACAATGATGCCTTTAGGTCTCAAGAATGCACCCATAATGTTTTCAAGGTTAGTTGTCGCTGCATTCAAATATTTCATTCACAAATTCCTAGATGTCTACATGGATTATTGGTCCGTCTATGGGTTGGTAAAATACCAAAATACAAACCTTCGATTGATGTCAGAAAGGTGTCGAAAACATCAGATCTCATTGATTACGAATAAATGTATATTTTGTGCACCATTCGGGATCCTATTTGGACATATTTTATGGAAGGAAGGCAAGTTGGTCGATCCTGCTAAGATTTCAATAATTGTCGACCTACCGACACTAATGGCAGTAAAACAATTGAGAGCAACGTTGGGATACACTGGGTATTACCGAAAGTTTATAAGGGGATATTCCACAATTATTGCACCAATGGAGAAGCTATTGAAGAAAGATGTGAAGTTCAAATGGAACGACAAATTCCAGAGGAGCCTCGATACATTAATGCAATAAATGGTAGCAGAACCAATATTGGTTTTTCCATATTGGACAAAGGAGTTCCATGTCCATGTCGATGCTTCATTGATCACTTTAGGAATAATATTGGATCAACCAAGAGAAGGATAAATTGGCCATCCAATTGCGTTTGCAAGTCGAAAGTTGTCCACTGTGGAGAAGAACTACATGACAACATAAAGAGAAGGCGTGGTGATGGTATATGAATTACAAAATTCCTCCACTACCTATTAGGAGGGAATTTCAAAATGTTTACAGATCACTCATCATTAAGGTATATGGTCAATAAGCCCATGTTGGGGGGGAAGATCTATCGGTGGTTACTTTTATTTCAAGAATTTGATTTCAAGATCATTGTGAAACCTGGATGATTGAACACAAGACCCTACCATCTCTCAAGGACAGAATCAGGTGAAGAACCAAGTAACATAGACAACAGTCTACTTGATGCGCATTTGTTTAAAGTTGGAATGGTTGATGATCATTACAAACAAATTGTTCAATTTTTGTTGACAAGAAAAGCCGCTGAGGATTTCAGCACTACTCAGAAGAAGAAACTAGTTGTTAGAGATGGTGAATTCCAACTAATCATAGGACAACTGTATAAAATGGGGACGGATGAAATTCTATGTCGATACATTCTTCCACATGAGAAAGAAAGAGTATTGGAAGAGGCACATGGAAGGATTGCAAGAGGACATTATGAAGGACGTGCAACTACCAAGAAAATACTCAGAGTTGGACTATGGTGGCCAATGGTACACGTCGATGCCACATATTATACTAAAAGCTGCAATGTATGCCAAAGAATTGGAAAAACATCATGAAGAGATGAGATGTCATTAGTGCCACATGTAACATTACAACCTTTCGACAAGTGGGAAATCGATTTTGAGGGACCCATTAATCCACCAAGGAAAAGAAAATGTGTGAAATACATTATCACTGTGACTAATTATCTAACAAGATGGGATGAATCAACACCGATAAAGGATTGCAAAACTGCAATGGAAATAAGTTTCCTTTTTGACAATATGGTTACTAGATTTGGATGTCCTAAGATTTTGAAGAGCGATCAAGGAGATCACTTCATCAACCAGACAATCAGAGCAATGAATGAAGAGTTCTAGATATAGAACAAGAAGAGTACTCCATATCACCTACAAGAAAATGGCATGGTAGAGGTGTTCAAGAAGATATTGGAAAATCCACTTACTAAGGTATGTGATGCAAATCCTGATGACTGGGACCTGAAAATCCTCACGATATTATGGGCCTACAGAACAACATGTAAAAAACTGACAGGGCATACACCATTCAAGTTGGTGTATTGACAAGAAGTGATAATGCCGATGGAATATATTGTCTCTAGTCTACGCATAGAAATAGTAACATGAATGAGTGACGAAATATAAATTGAGGAAATACTGATGTGGTTAGTATGCCATAAAGAGGACCACTTCATCATAGGTTTTCATCAACAAGTGGAAAAGGATCGACAGAAGGCATGACATGATCGCGATGTAAAGATGAAGCATTTCTAGTGTGGAGATATGGTTATCCTCTATGACAGAAATTTTGCGAAGCACCCATCTAAGATCCAGATGCATTGGTTAGGTCCCTACATCATCCATTTCATTACCGAAGGAGGTGTGGTATAGCTGCAGCCATTAGATGGAGTGATTCTATTGAAGCTGGAAACTGAGATTCGTCTAAACCCCTATTGGGACAGCCTAGGAATGACACTAACGGTAACAACCAGAACAAAAAAAATGATGAAAAATGAGAAAATTTGAAAGGGGAATCTGTCGACAGAAGGAAGAGTGACGAGAAAAGCGAAACTGCGACAAGGGTTGGAACTTGTTAATACCAGACAAGGTGTGAACTGGTCAAATCAGGTAATAAATAAAGCAATTACACCACGCGGGCAACGACGCAAGTTGGAAAGATTCACAATTAGTGACCAAGGCGCACGTTGGATTTACAGAATCAACGAAGGATTTGGTCAATTAATGAGGATTTAGTGATGATGGCATGAATCCCTTGCATGGAAGGCTTAAAGAATATAAAAATAGATCGAGAGGCATGGTTCAATCCATTGTGTGAGTTGAAAGGAAGGATTAGAGCTAAGAGAGGAAGTGTTAGAGTGAAGAGAGGAAGAGTTAGAGATAAAATAAGTAAATGCATGAAGAAAGGTATTCTAGAAGCAACAACATAGATTATTTCAAGCATAAACATGTAAGAAACACCGATTACACAGGAGAAAATTGTAGAAGAAATGATGGAAATTTTGTCTATAGTAGGGCGGCCGATTAGGAAGAAAAGCAGTGCCAATCGTCCAATCACTATGGAAAGAAGAACTAAGATAAGTCAGGGTCCAACGAGGGGGGACGCAACATAGGGGGAAGCAGGTCCATCAGCTATGACATAAGAGGAAATGGAGACAAGAGGAAAACCAGCAGGACTGATGGTAGAGGACATCCCCATGTATGTACCACCGAGAGTATAAGAGGCACCGATTGTGGCTTGGAAAATCCAACAAGTATTCCATTAAGATGCCCACAACTCCAAAATGTGTCCATGTGAAGATAAATATTGTTTCGTGGCTGCAGAAGCTCCAATACAAAGACCATGACATCCTGAAATTCCTAGAATGTACCTAGGAGACCTAAGAGGAAAGAGCACAAGGAGACCAAGGACTGATCATCAGATAAATTACACAATGGGAATTGGGATTGCAGTGCTCCGAATTGTTGTCAATCATCCACATGTTGCATTTTGGACGATCTACAAAAGTCAAAGCATGCATGAAACAATTGTTGGCATGTTTCCATGGCAGGTGTTTATAGATGGGGACAAAGGTCCCAATAACGGTCGATTTAATATCTCAAATCATCGGCCTACCCAAGGCAGGCATCTACCCATCGCAATAATTTTGAGGGAAGGATAATGATAAGAAGCTAGCAGCGAAGCTGTGAAATAAATATGGTGTCATAAAGGACAAAAGGGCATACGCCATTGATACCATCAATGATAAGGCGGTAGGAGTTGCAATAAAATTGCTGGCGGTCAAGATAGTGTGGAAGAATTACCCGAATCAATGCACATTGGGGGTTATCTCATCCACGATGAAGTGTGCAACTGGCATACATATGAATTGGTCAATATTTTCATTGAATGGGTTGATGGAAGATGTCATATTGGAACAACAGGTTAGTAATCCATTCACTTACTCATGGTTGTTAATACTCATTGCGTTGGTCAGTTGGATAGAGCTGACACATTATCAAGGGATGGAAGTTGATATAATCAACATCTGTCGGGGTGCAATATATAAGAATCCATGTGCACTCAATGATAAGGAGTGACAAATGAATAATTATATACAATTTTACTTGTACTTGGAAGCACTGCGAGAGGAAGAAGTCAAGGTACCACATTTCACAGACCAAGTTGTAAAAAAGTAACACAAGATTGAATGATTGGTGATGGGACCCCATGCCATACAATTTCAGGCACGGGAAGACCATGAGAAGTAGTGGATTACAACAAAGTACAAGCTAGCAGATGAAGAGATGGATGCCATCATAAGAGAATGACCTCCATAGTGGAAAGTTCTAGTGAGTGACGAAGAGCTGTCGAAACTAGGAAATGGCCCACCGATAGATGTCACACAAGAGCATAATCACCTGAAGGACTCAGAGGAAGAAGAATAATTGCAAGATGAAGCTTCCTCAACAACTCTGATCGATTCATATTTAGAGAAACAATAGGAGGAAGCACAGATAAAGCGTTTCTTTGAACAAGGCGAGGGGAGCAACAATGTAAGGTTCTCGAATGACCAGGTAAGTAGGGTACTAGCCACAATCACTATGAAGGTCAATGAAAGTAAGGAAAAAGTGATGGAGAATTCGACAGGATACTTCAACCAAGTCACACATCTATTGCAGAAACTTACCAATGCAATTATCGAGATGAGGATACTATAGGAAGCGACACTTAAAAGGGAGGTCGAGGTGGACATTGGCACAAGAGTGCGACTAGTATAGGTCCCACCACAAGCAATGACTATGGGTGATGAGGATACCACATTGACAAGGATTCATAATGCATCCAACGAAGAAATCAAAGACCGTGAAGCAACAGTTCATGACCAGCTGTTCTGGTCCAAGTAGCAAGCAGAAAGCATTGAAGAGGAACTTCAACGACTAAAAGTGGAAAAGGAGGAAATCGTAAATGAAAAGACCAAGAAATTTGAGGATAAGAAGAGAATCATGAGAGGTGATTCTCCATGGCTTGTAAAGAGGTACCAAAATTAAGTCTAGAGATATTTTCGGAGGCAAAAGTGTTGTGACTACGGAAAGTTGTCGTAGAACTAAGCAAGGAAGATGAGGATTTGCATGCTAGAGCGGCAACCAACACACCGCCAAAGTAGTTAGCAGGAAGGAGAAGTGCAATAGACTCATGCCCCAATTTATATTGTGTAGTCTGAGAAGATTATGTAGATGATCACAAAAGAAATAACACAATTTTGAGGCATCCTAATATAAGACGAGTAGTTTCACCAACTGGAAGTGCAACTCACAGAGCCAGAAGCACAACTAACAACGTTGAGGGGATCACTCAAAATGATGTCCCCACTTGCGTAGGTCATCAAGGAAGCCAAGCTAAAAGAGTTGTAATAGTGAATTAACAAGGCGTGTACAAGACATCAGTGGAGGACAACACGCTTGGATGAGCTACATGGTATAGCAGAGCAATTGGCACTCAAAGCCATGGATAAAATCCCGAAGACCAATGAAGAGTTGAGTAAAGTGCAACAGATGAGTGAAGAACATTTGATGGAGCAGGAAGTGGAAGAGTGCGCAACACTCAGAGCGAAGGTTAGGGAATTTTTTGAGCATGTCAAAGCAGAATATGATGACTTTAAGGAAAAACTGAATGCACTAGTTGCTTCCAGCTGAAGTGGCTCGAGGGCGAGCCACAAGTTTGTGTTGGGGGACTGTTGGGAAGGAGTTGAATCACACAAAGTGCACTACCTCCACCAACAAGAAGGATCTCAAAAAAGGTAAAAGTCAACCGCGCGAGAGGAAGAAACCAAAAAAATAAGATATTTTGGTTAAGTTAGTTAAGAGATTGGTTAAGTGGAACTTTTTGTAACAACCTAGTAAGCCTATATGTAGAGTTGGGATTGTAGGTCGCATCATCATGGAATAGAAGTTTTCATCTTTTGGAGGAGAATCAATAGACGATGATACATGTTTGTCTTTTGCGGTTTATTTCTGGGACTGATCTAATGAAGATTCTATCTTATGGAATAAAATAAATTTTCCTTTTGTAACAACTTGTCTCTATGAAATGTGTTGTAATATGTTTAGAATGAGAATTATGTGTTGATCTTGCATTATTGGGATAATTATGTGAATGAATATGCTGCATTTATATTTTCCTTTTAATTGTGAATGATGTGAAGTATCACAATACTTATCGATTTAATGTTTGTTGATGGGTTTATCGATTTGAATCTGAATTAAAATGATTATGAATAATGATGATAAGTAGATATGGTTAATAATGCGGTTATAAACCTATATTTATGGTTAATGTTGTGATTGGGTAAAAGATAAGTGTGAATTCCTCTTCCCACTACAGAAACTTGGTTTCTGCAACCCTCCCTCAGACATCTTAGGTGAGACTGCACCTGCTCCGCAGTTGTTGCTAGAAATGGTAAATCCTTTCTGGGCCTATGTTTAGGGAGTCTGTGTCGGTAGTCATTGACAGTAGTGCAAAGTGAACCCCTATATAAAAAAGGGTGTCAACATCCCTTGCAACAATAGTCACCAATATTCATTATGGGATTACATTCAGTGATTGACATATCCAAGACATTTCGATTAGCAATATATCCTCCTTGAAATAACTCTAAATAAACCAAACAAATTGTGAATAATCTTGCATATAATTGTTCACTGCAATATCCACAATAATACATGATATGATTGTGGAAGTATAACATATTAACCTTAAAATCACTTTCAGTTTTCACCATGTTCAATGCATTGAAATATCATTCATCAGTTGTATTATTAGCACCAAAAAAGATTACATAATACAATAAAATATTTATGCGAGACTTATGCAAGCTCAATCACACTCTTCATAGGTTTCATACCACTTATTTGATTGCTCAATGGTACCTTGCGAGTACTAAAAGGAATTTCCTTTCACTATTCAACAATCCCTTGGGAAACCCATCCATGGCATCTAGTATATGAATGCATTTATATTATAGGCATGCATTCACCTAATGCATCAAGAAAATATGCTAACATTCATCGATGCATGATCGCAATTTGCATGGTTGCATTATTTATCTATACACATTCTCTTAATGCATCCCCACATTGGTTCACAAATATGAAAATGCCAACTAGTGTTTACCAAGACATGTTGTAGGTATCAATAAACAATTAGACGCATGGAATTTTTTCACATGGTATCCAAATTCATAACATTGTAAATATTCATTAGTTTTGGTTAGTATGTCTTAATCAACTCAATCAATCCATATAATCATATGCATGTACAAAAATATTCTAACAATCATTAATTGTTCATAGTTGCATGATTTCACGAGTGGGAAAGGTTCAATTCCAATGACGGACGAACTTGGAGCCATGGGGGAACCTTGAGGTAGTGGTCAAATGTGTGGTTACACACAAAGATATTGTATTAAATTAAATCATGACCCATGGACACATAAGTGGATCAAATACCACCCCAATGTCCTCCCAACATTAAATTGAATTATTCTAGCTCATTCAGTTAAGGTTTGGGTCTCGTTAGCAATATAACATGGGTTTGATTCCCCTTAGGGGTGAGCTAGTTGGGAGGAGAAACCCAAATATAACCAATTGAGGGTTGGCGTGACATAGGCCCAAGTGTGATCCCCAGGTGATTTTGACAGCTTATATGCCCATGGGTCATGGTTTCTTAAACCAAAGGCCACTCCCACAAGTTAGGGATATTCTAGCACAAAAAAAAATAGTTACATGATTTTACCATACCCCTATCAAGGTGTCCATTGACATATGTGCATTTAGTTATCATCATAAACAAATCAATTAATATATAAAATCATGATGGAAATAATCTTACCCAATTCCCTTCCAACAATAATGCAACATCAACATGATCATTTACATGCATGTATGGTTTTCATCAACAATTTTTATATTACCAAATCAGTTGGTATCTCATGGGAAATCACATTATTTCTTCACCAACCTTTTGCAAGCATCCTCTTTCCCTTGTTATTTCTCATGAAATTTATTTTCATATAAATCTACATCATCAACATTTTCAACCATGTCCTCAACCATTCATGGTTACACATCCAACATTAACCACATTTAGTTACCATGCCATGCTCATTATGCCATAACATACCTATTTTATCCAAAATGAAGTATCGCATGT
This sequence comes from Pseudotsuga menziesii, assembly GCA_001517045.1. Lineage (NCBI taxonomy): Eukaryota > Viridiplantae > Streptophyta > Pinopsida > Pinales > Pinaceae > Pseudotsuga > Pseudotsuga menziesii. The sequence goes on along the minus strand of LPNX010321226.1, from coordinate 139,578 downwards.
ATGGATATTCTACCACATTATCCTTTAACGTGATTACTAATAAGTACATATTCCATATGTTATATTATATTGAATTCGTAGCATTCCTATACCTTAAAAATATCTATACATAGCAACCTTCTTAATCTCAAAAAATATAAACAATGCAAGAGAAGAGTCAATGAATTCCCCCTTCCAATTTCTTTTGTATAGCATATATTTCCACATCATATTTGATGTGATCCATCACCTTTTTTCCGATCACATAATAAAAAATTAGATGCATATTATCACCCAATTAGAAGCACTTAGTTTATACACATATATATGTGCTACTTCAAAAGCATGCAACTCTATATTAAAAACAAAAGCATGCAACTCTATATTAAAAACAAAATAGATTTTAGCATAAGAAAATATCCCTCATTTTCATATATGTCTTTCTAGCCACATGCATCATTTACGCAACCAATTATTGGTATTTTGAAACCTCCTTTTATTCCTTGGGTTGATTTCTCATTCTATCCCTTTTTGAGATTTTCCACTCAATTTTCAGCACTTCTAGTAAAGCCCAACTTGGCATTTCCTCATGTAGAGAGACATTTAAGCCTTATCCAAATTTGTAATTGTTTGTCCAATCCATTGGATAATTCTTATACAAGCTCCAATATTTATCATACTATGTATTAAAAGATAATTCCCCATAGTGTACTTTTTCATTCCCTTTATACATAAGTTGTTGGTTCATATCCATCAACTCTTCCAAGCATACAGAAATATTATCAAGTAACATTATTCAAAATTTTTATGTATGAGACCTACTTGCCCTCTTCATCATTATAGAACCTTCATTTCTTGGTTCATTTTATTTATCTCAAGAGATTAAGTGATTTCATAAAATAGAATGACACACTAAAGGAGAAGGCTCTTCACTGGAGGTTATAGAGGATGCTCCTCTCAAAAGAGTCAAAATATTTGTTTACGACAAAGGTCACTAGTGAAGGAGAGAAACTAGAGGTTTTATAGGAGGTTTTTTTGCAGTGAAATTATTTGAACACAAACTCCTTGGTGCGTTTATCGTACCAACACATCGGGAAGCCATAAACCATGTTGTACCGCATCCAAAAAACTCAGCAAGCACAAAATAAAAATTAAAACAGATGCATTACATAAATATAAATACCCTAATGTGTTTAGATCAACCACGCATTGAGATGCCATAAATATTGTCGCACCACAACAAAAAAATAGTCAAGCAATATATGTGTGTGTGTGTGTGTGTGTGTGTGTGTGTGTGTGTGTGTTTGAATCTAGTGTGTTTCTTCACTATGAATACACCGATGCACCATGTAGTTGAAAGCACAGGTGCACCACTTAGTTGAAAGCACCAAAGTAGGGTAAATTGCTAGAATACTGGATTGCTATTTTCGATTTTAAATATCCATCACCGATGCATTTAATAACTATGTATGCACTAGGGTTTTTTTCATAAATACACACCAGGGCTACCAAAAATCATGTTGCCCCACTACCAAAAACCATCAATGAAAAAAAACTATTTTTTGCAACTAGTGCAGCAATTTTATGTAACTTTCATAGTGTGTTACCTAATACTAAATGCCTTGGTGCGTCAATATAGTGAACACATATGGTTATATTTTATTAAAAAATTTAAAATAAATGTTATTTTACTAGAAAATCTTGTTAAATTATATTAAAAAACCTAATAGTGGTGCGTTTTGTTTCTCAACCGCCCCAGTGCACCCCAATATTGGGCACACCAGAACATGGTTTTAAAAAAAAATAACTACACCATCAAAACTAGTTTTACCCTTTATATTATGTTTGAGCACATCTACATGGTGTTGTACATCATCCCTATGTATGCCCTGACATTTGTGTTGCATGTGGCCACATTGCTCATTCCTATTGGCTGCTTACTTTAGTTTTAGTTTTTCCATACGATGGGGAAAAAATCAAATTTTCCATACATCACCATGATACCTCCCTAATGGGAAATTGAGTATGTAAATTTATTGTTACTTCATAATTTAAAATTTTTGTGGATTAATTTTTGAAATTGAGCCTCAATTTGCCATTTAAAAAAAAAAAAGGTTGTGCGGTGTGTTCGAGTCGTTTGGCTCACACCATTAGTTGGTGCACCTTATAATATTTACGATCTGCACCAATTGCAGTGTGTTTGCAGTAGAAGCACATTGCCTTAATGATGTGAACCAATATTTTAACACACCTCATTAATAAAAATTGCAATTTAAAACTATGAACCCTTTCGTGATGCGTTCACTATGCATAATCACATTGTTTCTTTGATGCATTTACGTGTATAGAATGCACCATTGAACGAGGACACACAAAAAATAAAATTAGACAGTGCTTCTAGTATATGTCATCACACCATACCAATGTGCTAACATTTATATAGTGCACTTGGAACACATTCCCAATTAACAATCAAATTGAAAAGGCGATCATGCTTTTAGTTCAAAAAAGCGCACCAATGTCGGTGCATTGATTTGATATAGACACACTGACATCTGCAATTTAAAATTTTCCCCATACCCTAAAAAATGACAATCCAATGGTGCTCCTAGTGCATGTAATCACACTGGTTTTTGATGCTTTGACATGTAGTAGGTGCACTGTGAACACACTACCAATTAACATCAAAATTAAATAAACAACAATGATTCTAATTTAGGTCAATGCTCCAGCACTAGGGATTTAACTCGGTATATATACATCAAATCCTAAAATTTAAAATTGTTTCCATACCCTAAAAAATTACAATCCAAAGGTGCTCCTATTGCATGTCAGTTTTCAGTGCTCTGATCTGCAGTAGACACACTATGAACACACTATCAATTAATAATAAAATTAAATAAATAGTGGTGCTTGTAGTTCAAGTCAAGGCACTGGTATCGAGGTTTTGAATCAATATAGACACATCGAATCCTAAAATTTAATTTTTTCCATACCCTCAGAAAATTATAATTCAATGGTTCTCCTAGTGCATGCCAGTGCACCGGTTTCAGTGCTCTAACATGCAATAGGTGCACCGTGGACCAAATGTTTAAATGTTTAAATGCATAAATAAGAATGTATGATGTGATGGGTCAAAATAAGGCATCGATGTATCTATATGTCGATGCACTAGTTTTGATGATAAAGTTTTAAATGTATAGAAACATATTATTGACGGTTTTTAATTATTTGAGTGCACTGGTGTCAGTGCATTACATTTTGATGTGCACCACTAGTGGAGCGCTGAAATTGTTTGGTGCACTGTGTGTCATTTTTTTCAAAAAAAATAATATTTGATTTTAGTAAATATAATTCTTTTATATGTATGTTTATGACACTGATTGATGTTATATGTGAAACAGAGATGTCAGCACCATGAGGCAAGGAAGCGATAGGAAGCACGAGTTTGTCAATACAAGTTTTGGAGAGAGTGGGAGGTTAGTGAGAGGGAGAGATATTTATACCCTTGTCCCATTGCTCCTTAGAATAGAGAAATATTGAGGGATTTTGGACTCTCAATTTCTATGAGGATGTGACATTTCTCAAGGGGAACAACACATTACTCATCTAGTTCATCCAACACTGAGATCATCATAGGAAGTTGTCTCGAGTTGGTCCCGATCAGTCATTCCAACCAATTGAGGAGGAAATCTATTTTATCACTAGGCTCTCTAGGAGAGGGGAGGAATTTCCTTGGTGCATTGATGTCCCAGCTGGATTTGCAACAAAGGATTGACTAGTCTATGTTCAGATATATGTCAATGCTAACATTGTCAAACCTGCTCAATTTCAAGTGAGCAGTGGGCAGCTTTCTATCGCTACTTTTTGTAGAGAGGATGTGAGGTTCCTCTCTTTGTTGGTGGTGACTATTGCGCATTTCAGCAATGATTGGTAGCACATTATCTACCCTCTATTATATCACATTGATTATTTATTGTAGACACCTATATGTGTTAGGTGGTCCATTGTTTATGACAATTTTGTTATGCTCTTAGTCGATGTCATGCATGCATTAGAGGGAGGGTAAAATTCCATTTTGTTTCAACTTTGTTTTGTCTATTTTTTAGATATTTATAACCACCAGGAGACCAATTCCCTCCTAGGTTGATGATGGATGTGTGTATGTGCATGTGGGGGGTATGATGCCCAAGATTCAGGGTAGCCATACTTCTCGGCTAGGATCACAGTGAAGGTGATCCAGATGCTAAGTAGCCTAGATGAGAATCCATTAGACATGATTCCATATCCATACACAAACTTAGATTGGAGAGGGTGTGTCAACATCTTCTTCACCCAGGCCGAGCGACTAGATGATAGAGGTAAATTCAACATTATGTTTAAGTTAATCTAGTTGCATTTTATTTTCCTTATACTTAATGCAAATGAAATATATTTTAAATTGTTATATTAAATTCACGTTTAATGAAATTTCCTAATTATTATTGTGTATTATATATTTTATAGACATCAGGACATTCAATAGGGAGGTTTCACCTCCTCCTGCTAAGGATGTGGAGGAGATGTAAGTGGATCCATTAGAGGTGACCTAGGTATCTAGACCTAGCCTTTGATGCAGGCTAGATGAGAGTTACTGAATAAATTTTGCAGATAGGTTGGTGGGGTTGTTGTCACAGTGTGGGGTTCATCCTATACCGGCGAGGGACATTATCTGGTACCCATATACTACAGAGTTGTGGAGGATAGTTCCTCATGATACGAGGAGATTGATGCAACACATTATTGGTGCAACCCATATTTTATATGTTATACCTCATAGTGGTTTATATGAGGGTGAATATACTGGGCCTCCTCCACCTCCTTCTACATCAACTACTTCTGGTGTCATAGCTTCCACATCACATGGACCTCCTCCTATCCCACCTTCGACATCCCATCCACCTCATCCTCCACCATGTCTTCCTCCACCTCCAAAATCTCATCAATCTCTAACATCTCATCCACCTCCTCATCCTCCTCTATCAACTTACACATCTTCTCCACCTCCTCCTCCATTGATGAATTTTACATCTCATCCGATATCTCCTCATTTATACATAAGTGACCGACCAACCTATAATCTTTATCAACTCGTACCTCATAAACTCCCCATGATCCTCCACTTGCCTCAGCTTTACATAGGATTCTTGCATTGGATGAGATGATTCAACTTATTGTAGATGTTTTTGGTGCTTATCTACATGCTCTTGTATTTTCTGGAAGAGGTACGGATGCCTCTAGATCTACTAGTGGAGGTGTCGATACCTTTGGTTCTTACAACAAAGGTGTTGATGCCTCTAGTTCTACTGGTGGGGGTATTGATGCCTTTGGATCTAATGGGACATATACTGATGATATGGTTCTAGGGGTGGACTATATTATTATATGTTATATCAATTATAACAGTTATTGGACTAGACATGTATATTTGACATGTATCATCAGTTTTATGTTATTGTTTATATATATATATATATATATATATATATAAATGACATTTTCCATTTTGCAGATGTTGTTTTTGATGATTATGTTGATGTTTCTTTATATGTTGATGGTGATGTGCATGTTATAACAAGTTAAATTATGTTTATTAGATGTGTGTGATGGTTATGTTAGAAAATGTAACTTGTGTTTTGTTAGATGTTATTGTTAGATATGTGTGTTAGATGATGTTTAAATATGTTATATGAATATGTAATGTAACATTTATGATGGCACATTCATGCTTATTTTTAGTTTTATGTTAATGATGGTATGATGTTTATCATTGTTTGTTACATGGTGACAATGATAACGATGGTATGTTTATGTTTATGTCGTGAAAATGATGGTGATGGTAAGTTTATGTTTATTCTTATGGTTATGTTTATGATGGTATTATGATGTTTATGTTTATGCTTATGATGGTATGATCATGATGTTTATGTTTATGTTTTCCAGGTGTTGAAGATGATGATGATCATATGCTTATGTTTATGTGGTGAAAATGATGTTCATTTTAAATATCATAAAAAAATAAAAGTGTGTTGGAAACATGTACTATTTGAGGTTGTTAATATGGTTGACTTTAACGTTATTCATATTGCAACATTTCAACAATAATAATTTAAGAGGTTATGTTGCATTTTATTATTGATATCAGTACATTTATTTATGTTGATTTTCTACATTACTCAATGGTTATGTTGCAATGTGACATTCATAAATGTTACTTATGGTTGACCATAGGTTATTTATTTGAAGAAAAACTTCCTGAAATAAAAAATAATATAATATCATTGTCCCTAAAAAAATTAATTAGTAATTGTTTCATCACATATAGTAACAATCTAGCAAAAATTAACAATGGATGATTTAATCAAAGTTTACAAATAATGAATACCTTGAGCTCCTTTTTAAAGGCATTTTTCAATTACTATACGAATAAAAAACTTCTCATAATAGAAAATACTATTTTAAATATCATAAAATAAAAAAACTTATATTATACATTATTTTATTTTTTTATTAAAAATGTTTATATATATATATATGTTATATTAATAAAATAATATCTTTTTCATCATCAATAAATTTGACTCAAACATAAAATGAAATTAAATTATAAAATTAATTCTTCCCATATTCTTCATAAGAGCTTTCTTCTTTTTCCTTGGACCCCTTTACATAGTATTATCAAATATAATGAATCATTGCTTTGTCTATAGTGTTAATGCACTTACTCAACCCAAAATCAAATTAACGAGGGATTTCACAATAACAAATAATTAATTTAAAACTAAGTGTATGTAGGGATTTCACAATAACAAATAATTAATTTAAAACTAAGTGTATGTAGTGTTTGGTGGAAAGGTATCATTATCAAATATTATCACACTGAAAGATGGCATGGCTAGTTATACAAAATCTTCTAAGGTGTGAGAATTTAATCAAGAGGATGATGATGTCTAAGCTTTCATTAAAATTCTCTAACACCAATAAATTTATCATGTTAATGTAAAGAAAGAGGAAAATTTCAAAAGTACATAGATGGTCCAAGGGAAAAACTATGGCTTTTAGCAATGGATTGAGAGACCATCTAGGTTTAACAATGGGACAATAGTGCAATTTTCAACATGGCCCAAATTAGGTCACATCATCATAATTATAGTCTAAAAATTGACAATGAATTAAACCTATAATGTTGTTGTAAACTCTAGCGTTATCAAGGTCATAAAATAATGCATTGTAGAGCTCAACACTCATAAAAAAATTGTTGAATTTTCAATCTCGACCAAGATTATAAATGTGTCATTTTCCATGTTGAAGTTCACATTATAAATAGAATCATAAAATCATAAATTAAAATTGAATCATGTAACTTGTTTTCGTGGTGTATTTATATGCATACACAAAAGGGAATATGAGTTTGGACAATGACAAACAATCAAAATTATTTGATAAACATTAAATACATTTCATGCCAGATTAGTTTTCAATGATTTGTATGATATTATTAATGATTTGTATGATATTATTAATGATTTATATGATAGAAAATCCCAAGAAGATCAAAATTAATAAAGGAAATGAAAGGTGGTATACATAAGCATCACAAATGCTAAGTATAATTAATAAAGGAAATGAAAGGCGGTATACACGAGCAACACACATGCTAAAGAATATCATGAAGCTAAAGAATAGTTTTCTCTTTAATCCACTATATTGATATTTACTTTACTAATCAACGAGGCGATGTTGTGTTCAATGCTCAATCTGAATCAAAGTACTAAAATTACTTATGAACATAGACTTTAATCAAGATATCGTGTAAAATATTAAAGATTTTAATGTTGACTAACAATGTGAAACTCCACACTTTCCATCTCTCTTGTAATTTTTAAATAAAATATATTCAAAAAACATAAAAATAAATTATCTCTATTTTCATAAAAATGTTTTCCAGTATCTCCATTTTCACATTATCTTTAAATACCCTATAGAAATCCATTACCAATGAAACTTCAAATACATATACATATGAATATGCATATTCCAAACATAGGAATGAAAAAAAAATTGTTTCTTATTTTTAATTTATTATATCATAATTTTAAAATATATACATGATCTTTCCATAAGTGTTTTTGCCTTAACAATATATAAATGTCTAAGTATATGAAATATAAAATATAAGTGCCTAAGTATAATATATTCATTAAATATACCTTCTTATTAAACATATATTAGTTTAAATTACAACGAACAATAAATATCATTAACATCAATGATAATTTGAGGCTCTAATTAGTTGAATATGATCCAGTTTTAACAATTCAATAAATTAAATGATAAAAAACACATTGCAATGAACTAAATGGAAATAAAGAAATATAATATCTAACTATGGAGAATGACATACAACACAAATTAATTGATAGACATGAAACATATTTCACATCAGATTGGTTGTAACCAACTCAAATTGTTTAAACACTGCATGCAGTATTCAATTTCCATCTTTAACATCATAACATGAAAAGTAAAAAATATAATTAGAGAGTAAAATATAAAAATAACAAAATTATATCTCAATTTGTAAATGATGAAATAATAATGTAATGTCCCTTTTGAATTTTTACTAAATGACCATTTTTTTTCACTTTTTCCCCAATTTTGACCTTAACTAGTTTTAATGTCTAGACCTCCAAATTGACCCAAATGCTTCAAAATTTTATCTAAAGGTACATGAATGATAATATAACTTAAATATTATGTTCATGTATTTTTATTACCACCTCCCAATTACTTCTGTAAACTTGTTTAATGTTCTGTTCAAAGTAGGAGTCTTTACTAGCAAATTGGGGCTCCAATTCCCCCTGGGTAATTGCTGAAAATGGCTTCACAAATGATCCCAAAGTCACTTGAATTTATGAAAATAAGCTGGGTATGTGTAAGGGAACTTTTAAAAGTCTCATATGCATCATGGTTCATTTTATACAGGCTGTTATGACTCTTTCCAAAACAACTCCCAAGTCACAATTTCGACCTAGGCTTGGGGAAAATGCACCAAATCTTCTCCCAATGCAATAAAAATGAGTAAAATGGCTTCCAATGATTAAGTAATGAAAATTAGACTTGAAATACACATTAATTACATTCCATACATCATACATTTATCATATATACATTCCTCCATTTGAAATAATAAGAATTACCATGGCATATATCAAAATAGAGTGGAAAAGGTCATTGTTTGCTCATTAAAAGTCATTTTGACATACAAATATTTGGAATTTCTACTTGAAACTTTATGATAATTAATAACAGAGAATATTTAACTTATTACAATCATAAATGGACAATTAAAGGCTCTCCCAAGTTTAAATCATCAGCATTACAATGGTTCACAACAAGATAGTGGGAAAATGACACTATTTCTTCATTGTTCAACATTTTTACATGAATTATTTTGGGTATTTTGACCTGAGAGTATTATGAAAGTGAAATACAGAGAATATACATCATAAAATAATATAATTAGCATTATAATATTCCCCAAAGAGATCAATATCTTACCCAAAGTGAAATCCCTCCATTAGCATGAATATGGCGTGAAAACTGGAAATAGTTGAGAGAGAGTGATGCAATAGAAGAATCTACATGATTTAATGTAGCTTACACCTTCAAATAAGTCTCCATTAAATCTCCATGAAATACCTGAGTGGCATTTCCAAACACCAACTAGGATGGGAATCTTTCACCCTCGAAATTGGCTTAAGCAAGAAAACTAGTCATCCACTAGCTTTGACAATTAACAAATGACAATTTCACAAATGAGAAAAAGCTTCTTCTCATGGCTGATACATGTATTTTATAAAAATTATTGGTATTCTAAGGTTCCAAATCCATCCATAAACCAAATCCAAGTCGAATTGGTGTGGCTTCTCATGCTAGGCCATGTGGCCTCTCTCTTCACCTTCCCTCTTCTCCCAAATTTGAGTAGGAGCCTATTGGCCTTCTCCAACTCCCAAAATTAATTTGACCTCTAAGACATTCTATTAAAGCCTAAAATGTCAGTATTTCAGTATGTCAGCCTTCATATCTGACTTGTGTCATAACTGTCATAGAATCTCCACCATTGGTGTCATAGATTTCATAAATGTAAGGGGAATCTAGCCAAGTGTCCATGAAACTCCCATTTGGCTCTTCCTCTCCCATGTAATGTAAGTTACAATTCATCCCAAATTAGACCTATGAAGTATATCGAAAATTATATTAACCTCATAATCCATCCCAAAACATTAGGATTCCCATAGATTCAAAATTACAAGAGGAGGATGCCATTTAACATAGGAATTCTAGCTTGAGTGGGCCCCATAGTCTCTATGTGTCTCCATTATCCATAGCCATTTCAATTTTATCTTGTATTTATTTAATAAGATAAATTATTAAATATTTATTTTCTTCTAATGTATAAACATTATTTATTATCCCCCTTGTTCCAAATCTCAAAGCTTCCACCCCCAACCTAGGAAACTAGTGTTTTTCCTCCTTGGCAATTATTTGACTTTTAGCATCCATTTAACAACTTTCACGAATATGGAAAATGTGATTTGGCCATTGTGACCCAATGAAAAATTTGGGACATTAAAAATCATCCCTTCCCAATATTGCTTGTCCTCAATCAATTTCAAACATGGTTGTTGAAGAAAGTGCTTTCTGTATGATTCTTTGAAGTTGCCATTGAGCTGCCCACTTTGAGTCTTTGAGATTCCATGAATATTTTAGAGAGGAACCACCATGCTTGCTTCTGAAATACCTTGATTAGCATAACCTTGTTAAGTGGGGAATCCATCTGCCATACTGCTTGTTTCCCAAAGAATTTGAAATCAATGGGACTAAAAACTATCCCAGGGTCCCATTGCTTGCATTGCACTCCAAAAATTAAGAGTGCTCTCCAACCCATACCATTTGGAAAGAGAATTCCTGGATCCCATTTTCTTGTATGCATTCTTCCAAACATCATGAGTGCATAATATATATCATCAAAGTATATAACAACATAATAAGAATGTACATCAAGGAGGTGCCTCACCAAGAAATCATGAAAGTGCTTATAACTCCCAGTGAGTAGACTACCATTTTCCAAGTACATACATGCTTCACGTGACCAATCAAATCTGCTCCAATGACATAGGTGAGTATCCCATGTCCTATAATTCTGCTCCAAAAGGAAGTGATATGCATCAAAATATTTAGCCATGTATTCTTTCATCCAATAAGTGAATGAAGAATCTCCACTAAAATTTGAACCAAATAGTGAGCAACAGAAACAAGGAGACTTCAAATGACTCAAAGAAGTCTTACCCATACATCCATGAATGAGTGAATCATACAGATATAAAAATGTATGTGGCTGGTAGCAAAAATTTTCTCCTATCATAAGTATATTCACCCTAGTGTTGGATGAAGTTCCTCCAACATCAAATGAACCAAGTGTTGAGCAATAAAAACCATGAGCCTTCAAGTGACTCAAATGCATATCATAGGTGCATCCATGTAGATGTGCATCATCAGAAAGTAACAAGGAATTCTGCTGAAAATGTGAATAAGAATGTGCTCCAAATGATATGTAATGTGCATCAATATAATCATCCATGTGTTCTTTCATCCAATAAGTGAATGGATAACCTCCACCAAAATCTGAACAAAATAAGGAGCAAGGAAAACATGAGACTTCAAGTGGCTCAAAGAAGTCTCATAAATACACTCATGAATATGTATATCATCATGTAACATCATAGGATGTTGCTGCCAATAATAATGTTCTTCAATCATATAACTCTTCACCCAAGTGTGGGATGAAGTTCCTCCAACTTCAAATAGACAAGGAAAGGAGCAAGGAAAATCACTAGTCTCCAAGTGACTCAAGTGAACATCATAGGTGCACCCATGTGGATGTGTATAGGAATAATGTAAACAAGGATGCTGCTGAAAATTTAAATAATATGGTGCTATAATAATTCCATCATCAAAAGGAGAAATATAATGTCCATTCTCTTCATGTGGCACCATAAAAAAGAAACTTTTCACCCATACTTCATTAGGATGACTATTGCAAAATTTAGATGTGTAGGATGTAGGAGAAAGAACCAACTCACCCAAATGATGTGTAAGTGCAAAGTTTTCATGATGTGAAGGATCCATATAGGTAGGATTATGCATCTCCTTCAAGAGTGTGAAACCTTTGTCATAGATTGGTTCCAATGTAGAGGAATCATGCTCTTCTTTAAAAATTGCATACCCTTCATCAAGAGACAATTTAAGTTCCTCTTCCACAACAGCAAGTGTTTATATCTCTTCAAGTTCATCTTCAAACATATCAATTACATTCAAAATTCCAAATTTCTCACGATCCACCATGTCATGAGAATCCTCCAAACAATCTACCATTAGACAATCTGAAACATAGGAGGAAAACCAAGTCTCTTGCAACTTTTCAAGAAGTTGCTCATTTCGAATTGTGAGCTTATAAATAACTTCATTATTCTTCAAGTAGGATTCATGTAACCATTCACTAATCTCAATGAAATTTTTTCTATCAAAAAACAAAGACATGAAATTATCTTTGATGTTGCACATTGGTCTTTGGATCTTCTCCATGTCTTGAAGGAAGGATGGCTCCTCCAAGGAAGTAGCTCTCCAACAAGAATTTGATACCAATGCTTGAGTGTCATGGAGTATGCTAAGGGAATATTGGATCTTATTTTCATTCATATTTAAGGACCCTTGAATAAAATTATGCTCTTGTAAATGAACCTCCTCATATTCTTCCTTCTTGCTTGGACCAACTTCATGAAGCTCAAGTGGCGATGGGGAAGTTGATCTTGTTTCTTCTTCAACTGCTACAAGGTCTTCATTTTTTTGTTTAATGGAATTTTGGCTTGTGGCAACACTTTCAAAAGTGATCCCTATGTCACCAACATAGAGGTGTGAACACCCATCAATAGGTACTCCATAGTTCAAGCATCCATCATTAGATTCTCTTTGTTTCATTTCCAAGGTAGCATGTGTCTCAAAATCATCTTCAGTATTTTCAATAAAAACTTCTTCATACTCATGTGATGTCTCTTTATGTTTTTCAGAGTCACTTGGTAGTGAATTTCTATCATCTTCATGTACTACTTCTTCTACTCCACCTATTTCAGAACTAGGTGGTTCACGGGTCTCCTCCTTTTGCTCCTTCAAGCAAGCTGATGCATTTTTCCCCTTGGTTTTCTTAAATTCAATATATTTTTCCTAACTTTGGATATCCAACAATTTGAATAATTTCATAATATTCTTGTTCATGTCTTCAAAGATAGGTTCCATAATTTTTATAAGCTCCTCACCATCATATGAGGTTCCCTTTTTTATCCCTAGTCATTGTTTCCTCTTCAACAAAAGAACTTTTGGTTTCAATATATAATGTTGTTCCCTGAATTATTGTCCTCATAAATATCAGACCACATAAGGTGCCATGATCATGGTTTGATACCACTGTAATGTTCCTTTTTGAATTTTTACTAAATGACCATTTTTTTCACTTTTTCCCCAATTTTGACCTTAACTAGTTTTGATGTTTAGAACTCCAAATTGACCCAAATGATTCCAAATTTTCCATGAAGTTACATGAATGATAATATAAATTAAATATTATTTTCATGTATGTTTTATGACCTCCCAATTACTTCTACAAACTTTTTTAATGTTCTGTTCAAAGTAGGAGTCTTTACTAGCAAATTGGGGCTCCAATTTCGCATGGGTAATTGCCGGAAATGGATTCACAAATGATCCCAAAGTCACTTGAATTTATGAAAAGAGGATGGGTATGTGTAAGGGACCTTTTCAAAGTTTCATATGCATCATGGTTCAGTTTATACAGGCTGTTATGGCTCTTTCCAAAACAACTCCCAAGTCAAAATTTCGACCCTTGTGGAAAATGCACCAAATCTTCTCCCAATGCAATAAAAATGAGTAAAATGGATTCCAAAGCTTAATTAATGAACATGAGAATTGAAATAAACATTAATTACAATCCATGTATCATAAATTTATTAGATATACATTCCTCCATTTGAAATAATAAGCATTACCATGGCATATATCAAAATAGAGTGGAAATGGTCATTGTTTTCTCATTAAAAGTCATTTTGACATACAAATATTGGGAATTTGAACTTTAAAATTTCCAAGAATTAATAACAAAGAGTATTTAACTGATTACAATCATAAATGGACAATTAAAGTCTCTCCCAATTAGAAATCATCATCATTACAATGGTTTACAACAAGATAGTGGGGAAATGACACTATTTCTTCATTGTTCAACATTTTTACATGAATTATTTTGGGTATTTCAATATGAGAGTCTTATGAACATGAAATAAAGAGAATATAAATCATAACATAAGATAATTGGCATTATAATATTCCCCAAATAGATCAATAGCTCGTCCAAAGCGCAATCCTTCCATTGGCATGAATATGGTGTGAAAAATGGAAATAGTTGAGAGAGAGTGCTGCAATAGAAGAATCCACATGATTTACTGTAGCTTAAATTTGAAAATAAGACTCCATTAAATCTCCATGAAATACCTAAGTGGCCTTTCCAAACACCAACTAGGATGGGAATATTTCACCCTCAAAATTGGCTTAAGCAAGAAAACTAGTCATCCACTAGCTCTCACAATTCACAAATGACAAAAAGATTATTCTCATGGATGATCCATGTATTTTATAAAAATTATTGGTCTTATAAGGTTCCAAATCCAAGTTGAATTGGTGTGGATGCTCATGCTAGGCTATGTGTCCTCTCTCTTCACCTTCCCTCTTCTCCCAAATTTGAGTAGGAGCCTCTTGGCCTTCTCCAACTCCCAAATTTGACCTCTAAGATGCTCTATTAAAGCATGAAATGTCAGTATGTCAGCCTTAATATCTGACTTGTATCATAAATGTCATAGAATATCCATCATTGGTGTCATAGATGTCATAAATGGAAGGGGAATCTAGCCAAGTGTCCATGAAACTCCCATTTGGCTCTTCCTCTCCCATGTAAGTTACAATTCATCCCAAATTAGACCTATGAAGTATATGTACAAGTATATTAACCTAATAATCCATACCAAAACATTATAATTCTTCCCATAGATTCAAAATTACAAGAGGAGGATACCATTTAACATAGGAATTCTAGCTTGAGTGGGCCCCATAGTCTCCATGTGTCTCCATTCTCCATAGCCATTTCAATTTTCTCTTGTATTTATTTAATAAGATACATTATTAAATATTTATCCTCTTCTAATGTATAAACATCATTTATTATCCCCCTTATTCCAAATCTCAAAGCTTCCACCCCCAACCTAGGAAACTAGTGATTTTCCTCCTTGGCAATTATTTGACTTTTAGCATCCATTTGACAACTTTCACGAATATGGAAAATGTGATTTGGCCATTGTGACCCAATGCAAAATTTGGGACATTAAAAATTAAGAATCACTCTCTATTGCACAAAAAGAGATTATTACCGAGTTGTTGCACCCAATACCAATGTTTAGTGTAACCTCCTCTTTAGGAGGGTAATGACTGGATGCACCATATTTCTCTCTGACTTGGTCTGCAAACCCAACTATTGGGACAGATCATTGGCATTTTTTTTTATTTTAAATGACTAGGAAAAGAAATGATTCTACCATGAAACCATCTAAATTTTTTTTTGTTAATGTCCCATTTCCTCCTCTTCTATTCATACAATGTGACCCACGATTGTGATACCTATGCGTTGCAAAGAATGAATTTATTGATGGAATCAGTTTCTAAATTTGTTTTTGTATTCATGGAAACAAAACCACATTCAATGCATAAGGGATCAAATCTAGATTTTCAAGTTTGTCATGAATAGTTACTATGTGAAAATGTGAAGATCGAAAGATAAGTGACTTACTCTTTGTCATGAACCTTTTCCCATTTGTTTCCAATAGCTACCCTTCCCTTTTGTCGTCATAACGTTCATCATCCCAAATCACTATGCTTGGTGTGTGGTTGATTTGCTTGGTGTACTCACTAGCATAATAGAAGGACTCATGTACTATGTTCCCCTCTACCGTAGACCCCTTAGGTTTTTCCCTTTGTCGAAAAAATCCCTTCAATTTTTTCAAGTACCTTTTCAAGAAGAACATCCAACAACATGAGACCACTCTGACTAATTCAACCTCATTATCTAAGTGAATTTGAAGATGAACTTGCAAGTCCATGAAACTCGTTGGCAATTCCTTCTCAAACATAAAAACCGTCTCAACTATCTCTTGACGCCACCATGGAAGGCTAGTGATGTAAATATCCATTGATGTGATCCATCGTACAAATGCAGATAGTTTAGATAAGGAACACCACAGGTCATCAAGCAAGTTATGGTTCACACACCCATGCACGAACAATAGATAATGACACTAAAAGTAAACACACAAATTTAATTGCATTTTAACATTTTTTTAACATTATATGCACCCTTAGGAGGTTGATATGGTCATGTGATTTCAAACCCGACAATTGTTCGTATGCAATGAAGCAAAGTCATATAGTAGACCCATATAAGGAAGGCACCTTCATACCCAATATAAATTCCTTTTCCAAATCAATATCATATTTCTTCAAAATCCATGGGACATCACCTTTTTTACATGAAAAATGGGGTCCATCCTCTCCTCTAATTTCTTATCTTGGACAATGCTTCTTTTTATTATTTGAAGCAATAACATCTCTGTAGACAACCAACTTGACACTTTTTTTGGATGATATGTGACACCACAAAGAAAATGATTTTTTTTTAAAATATATGCATGGGATATAGTAAGTGGACAATCTTAAGATGCTCCCAATATGGGAGCTCATAAAACATCGATTTGTTTTTCATCCCTTTGAGCATTTTCTCAACATAGGTGTCAAAGGATTTAGGATCATTGAACATAGGCTCCTCGTTTGAATCAAACATCTCTGCAAATTCCTTCTCCTTATCTTTGTCATAATCCATAAGCTAGTCAGTTGTTGTCATTATTTCAGGCATTTGGATTTTATTTGGTTTACCATTGAAAGCAGACGTTGCTTTTCTATGAGGGTGGTTTTCTAGAAGGAATACCCTTCAACAATTGTACACTATATTTTGTAGGTATTTGGAGCACCTAGTAATCCTAGAAGGTCTACAACATTTACATCCATGATACCTTTTGTTATAATACCTGCAATGTTATGGTATACAGAGAATGCTAGTTTTGAAGATCAATATAGTTGCACCAAATTAAATATGCCAAGAAATATTTCTTTGAATATAAACAAATCAAACAACATATTTACTTGAGAAAACACCTAGCTCTAGATAATATTGTGTGGTGTATGCACATATGCCATATAACATAAAAATCCTCTCTGATGGGATGGATTTTGATACATCATATGCCTGTATCCCTTCCCATCATTCCTTTAATTCATCGATCAATGGTTGTAGGTAAACATCCATATTGTTCACTTGTCTTCTACTATGGACTATAAGAGACAAAATAAGATGTTCATTCTTCATGGACAACCATGTGAGGTTATTGTACATAAGCAATGAGAATTACATACAAGTTTCCAGAATTTATAATTGGAGCCATCAAACCTTGGTGCTTGGTTGGTAGATAGACCTTTTTGTTTGTCCATATATGTGATGGAACTTTCTTCTAGATGTTAATCTATTACTAAAGACACCCACTCTAATACCAATTGTTGGATTTATCTTATACCGAGGGGGGGTGAATCAGTATAAGCACAAATATCAAATTATTTCATAATTAAACAATTTTTACAAATCAAAACTCTTTCAGTAGAACCAAGCACAATTATAAACAAACAATGAAGAAAAATTATAAGTATATCTATAAATAAAAAGAATTATTACATTAGTGGGAGAATGCAATCTCCAAAAATGAGTAGCAACTCATTTCATCCATCGACATGATTCTCAAGTAACAATCTACTGGTTACAGGAACCAACCTGTGATGAATTCGATCTGCACGAGCACCAGATCACAAACTTCAAGCACCAACCTGAACAAATGCCTATCTAACTATGCAAACCACGACTTGTAGCAACTATGAACCAACCTGTAGATAAATGCAACCTATAATGGTTTCTTCAACTTCGACTGAATGGAAGCATCCAATCCTAAATTATATTTACCAGCTTCACCTTGAAGGAGGCTCCACCCCCCTAATTATATTTACCATCTCCAACTAGAAGGAGGCTATAACCCCCTAAAATTGTTTTACCCTCTATGAATGAAAGGAAGTTGCAAATCCCTATTCCTTGCCCGTCCAACCTCCCTAATATATTTTACTAGAAAATATTGGAAGGAATCTCTGACTCTCTTATCCTTTCCCTGTCCAACCTCCCTAATATATAAATAATAACGTATAACAAAGAAACACACGTTACCTGAACTGAAACAATCGCAATTGTTGTTACTCTTCTAATGTGCGTCTTGCCTCTTGTTGAGGTGGATGATAGGCCTTTGCATATGTCATTAAACAAATATATTAGTTAATAATAAATACATGACAAGTTGGAGCGGGTGCAACTCTCCAACCATCTACAAAATGTATAAATACACCAACTAATCATGAATAAAGTGGTTAAACGTTTACTCATATTCTTTGTTGCTTTCTGTGTATGTATGTTATTTTTGTTTATTCTTGAATACGATGTGAAAGCCTAGCTTTCAACATCTGGATCCATTTCCGTCTCCATTCGGTTTGGGTGACAGTAGCAGCAGATGGAGACTGGTTTGAACCTAGAAGAGAATGTGAATATGCTCGTGAAATAATCCCTACAAAAAGTAAGAAAAGGTAAAAAAATGGAAATGTTGCTTGATCGTTGAAGCACTGTTGAATATTTTTATGGGATAAGTCTACTCGTGCGACTTCCCTGTACACAATGAGAATCTACATTGATGGATGAACGATTGCTGCTATACTTACGACTCCACGTGATTTTCTTGGATCCATCTTTCACACCGTCAAATATAACCATGACTGAACCGAATCCACATTCATTTCGTTACATTGTTTGTCAACAGACATAATCAATTGATCTTCAACGTTTATTCTATGGACTTTCAATTAGTTGATGTCGAAGTTATATTGTTAAAAGATATGGTTGATGCATACTCAATGACATGTTAAAAACCGACTGAAGAATTTTTTCATTGTTACATCGATTGCCCAAATCGCCTACAGCCAGAGAGGTTCGATGGCTAGTCTGTCTGTTCAACTGAATAACATCACTAGACTATTCGTTGTACTACAAATTTCAGTGATAAGAAGTTTTTGGATTGAATAAATACGTTGAGAAACCAATGTATATAAAGATGTTGTAATATGTTGTTTGTCGACTACCGTAGTCAAAGCCTCCTTGTCGGCACGAATAGGATAATTCTCTCGACTACCAGCCTAAGAAAGGAATCATTAAGGTTACAGTCAGTTCCTTTGGATGTTGCAAAACAATCTTAGTGGAGTTTGTTAAGGCTACTATTGGCACAAGATCATAGACAAGATCGTGGCTACTGTTACTCTACCTTAGCACGTTGGAACATTAAATTTTGGAGCTTGCCACTAATATCAAAGGCGCTGGCACATCCCAAGATCATTGTTAGCCGTTTAATTTCCACTGAATTTTATGCCATCCGCTGCAAACTCACTGATTAATCATCATATTGTAGCATATTATCGACCTGTCATAGAGAATTCACTCATCACTATCGATTCCAGTGTTCGAACAATTGTTATGCAGACCGATGCAGTCAGCCAATCCTTGACTGGTGTATGATGGCCATGCATGACTATTCCTTAAGGTGAGAGCACTGCAGACATGTTGAGGAGAATAATATTGTCTATTTTGACTATCTTGCTACTGACCAAATATCCCAACGACAATGATTTTCTATTATCAAATATAGAGAAATCATTGATCTGGTATATTCTTGACTGCTTATGCCTACTATCGACAATATATTAATATTGATTAAAAGAAGTATCTAGTTTAGCGGCTCTATCTATCTTTGGTTTTATTGCTAGCATGTTTGATCTGATCTAGCACTAGTGCATGCGAAAAGGACTCGGGAAGGATATTTGAAAGTTGGAGTTTGGAAAGTCACATGTACAGCAGGGATGATTTTAAGGAACCATACTTATTTAAAAGTGTATAAATGTTGGCGAATATTACCATTTCTTAAAACACTAACTATAAAATGATTGGCGATATCTTTCAAAAAATATTTTAATTTCCAAGGATTTTATATTGTTTATATAATAATTTGGCGATTTTTAGGGTGAAAAATTTTTACCCCATCAAAATTGTGCGAAATAGGGCTTCAAAAAATGCAAAATGGTGAATATTTTTTGGGAGAAAAACATGGAAAAATAGCCCACTGGGCTAAAATTACCCCTGATGTAGAGTTAATAATGGGTCCAATTTTATGCATAACATGGCCGACTATATATTTTTGTTATTATTATAATTTGGTTAATGTTAAAGTTTGGACGACCTTTTTCTTTGGTCGATATATTCCATCACGGTGGTCGATCCTTATTTTTTTGGTAGACTCGACATGATTCTATGGTATTATAGAGTATAGTGCAAATTTCAATGTGGTCGAGTTCACCATTGTATTGGATTATCTTTAAAATTGGTCGACATTAAAATCAAGCCAATTCTCATGGTCGGTTCATTGTCAATTTACTATGGTCGATATTATTAAAATGATCGATTGTAAATAGTCGATGCCATATGATCGAAATTAAACATTTGTAAGTACGGTTAATTTTTTGTCAATGTAAGCATGTAGTTGTGTTGATTAAGTCACTATGTTGACGTGATTCTTCATTAAAATTTTGAATTCAAGGGGGTTAAACATGAGTCTCTTTTGAGGCAGGCGATCCCCTCCATTTTATGTAAACCAAGTTGGTACCTAGCCAACGATTGCCAGTATAGTCGAGTTGATTCCAAAACAGTTGGTCACGGCCAAGATCATGCACATGAGAATGCATCACACAATATTGCAAGAATTTTAAAAGGAGACAATTGCATTTAAGAAAAAATATTATATCACACAGAAAAATAGCTTAAATAATGATGCAAAGGACACTTGAAGTGAATAAGCCCCCTGATATCAAAATGTTGAAACTCTTCCTGGGTTGTGACCTTAGAAAGATATAAGGTATAAAAATGGTGTGGAATGTCGAAGAGACAAAAGACCCGCATGATTGAGCCGATGGATATGAGTACCAGCCAGATGAGGCAGGTTGAGGATTTAAATCAAAAGACCTTGTTGCGGAATAGGAAAGTCAACTACCATTGTGAGAGGGTAAGACTTCGATGGCCTACTACCAGATTGAAGAAAAAGGCTCAAGAGTAACGATCACAATAGAGCCTTATACACATGTTTCTTCCTATCAAGCTAGTGGTTTTTGTGGCTGAGTTACCTATGCAAACCAGTATGTATGGTTGACGCACGGTAAGGACTAGTTTGTAGGAGCAAAGACCCAGGATGTTGATGCATATTTATTTGTTCTCTTCGGGATGAAGAAATGATTTGTTGATAGGGGAAATGTTGAGGTATCTGATAAGCCTTTTCATATGCCATTAAAAACATATATTAGTTAATAATTAATGCATGATAAGTCGGAGTGGGTGCAACTGCTCCAACCATCTACAAAATGTAGTAAATACACCAACCGATCATGAATAAAGAGGTTAAAAATTTTCCCATCTTCTTTGTTGGTTTTTGTTTATGTATTCTCTTTTTGTTTATGCTTGAATACGATGTGAAATCCCAACTTTCAACACCTATGAATATCTACGTCAAGACTATCCATTTCTGAAACTGTGATGTTCGATAAAGACTGCGATCAGTGTCTCTGTATTGAATAGTGTTCCAAACTCAGTCATTTTTGTGGCTCTACAATATGTGCTATTCATTGACTAAAAAGTTCACACATCCTTAATCAAAGTATCCTTTTATATATCACTCTTCTTGCTGTTTATCATCTGCTGATTTGTGCACTTCAAATACAGCTGTATAAAACTCTTTTTGCGATCAACGAGCCATTGATACCCCAATTAAACAAAGCTTGTCCAAATTAAAATATCTTCAATTCTTCATTTTTACAAGTTTACTTGAACGCATCCATCTCTTGCTGATTTATACTCTTTCCAACTCAAGAGATATGCCCACTTGTTGAAGTTCCTAAGCCTTGAATAATGCCCCAAATTGTTTGTATTTTCTTCAAGTTATGATCTATTTTGAAACCGCTTATTGCAATTTGTCTTTGTGGGTTTTGGGGAACATATGGAAAATTCCTTGTGGGAATTTGCACATAAGTTTATATCTGATATTCTTCCTCATAAGTCTTCATGCCACATACCATTTTCTTTATGGAACTTTTACATACAAGTTTATATTTCATCCTTTTCTTTTATAAGTCTCATACAAATGAAATTTGCGCATATTTTCCATTTTCAATGTTCTTCTTTGTGGATTTTTATTTGCACATTTATGACCAATGTCATGGTGGGATATTTTCCCTTTATGGACTTCCACATTCTTGCATATGTATTTCTTCAATATGTCTTTGTGTGAGGAATTCTTCAGCTCATTTAGATTCAATCTATCCTTTGACATCGATTACAAAATATTCAACAATCTCCTTTGGAATCAATATCCTTAACAATCTCCTTATGTTTAACAATATCCTTTGACATCAATGACAATTCATGTTCAACCATTCGATCCTTTGACATCAATGACAATTCATGTTCAACAAGCAATTCCTTGATATTATCCCCTACTTTGGGCCACTTCCAATTCCCTACTGAGGCCTTTAACCACCAGGAGAAATAATAAGGGGGAGAGTAGACAAAATCTATGCAATCTATGGAAACTCTATAATTTACACACACTCTTAGGAATTGTACATTCGATTATTGCTTTCACTTTTTTGAGGTCCATTCAAGCCTTCGTGAGAAAATACAAAAGCATGATACATTAACTTATCCTTCATGAAAATACACTTATGCAGAATGATGAGTATTTATTCTTGCTTCAACCACTCTAATACTTCTCTTAACTATTCAAGCTATTCCTATATTGTCTTGCTAAAAAACAGAATATCATCTAACTACAACAAATTTACCAAGATAAGGCTTTGACACCTCATTCATCAATCTGAAAAGTACTTGAAGCATTTATTAAACCAAATGGCATAACCAACCATTCAAAATTCCCTTCTTATGTCTTAATTGTTTTTTCCACTCATCTCCTTCATAGATCCTTATCTAGGGATAACCACTTTTTAATTTGATCCTAATGAAATGAATCGCTCCACTCAATCAATCTATTGAATCATCCATCTGTGGAAGGGTAAACCTATTCTTGATTCGTATATGGTTGATGGCTCTAGAATCAATGCACATTCTCCATTCTCCTCCCTTTTTATGTCCAAGTAAAAAATGTACTTCACAAGGGCTCATAATTTCCCATATCAACCTTCTTTTTAACAAGTCATGAGCTTGGCCTATTTAATTCAATTTTAATTGGTTTCATTTGGTGTGGGGATTTGTGAGGTAACTTGATCTTGGTATAATATCAATTTGATGGGAAATACTCGTTATTGGTGGTAATCCATTTGCCATCTCTTTAAATTCAAACAACAACTCTTCTACTTATACTGTAAAGTCAAATTTCTTCACATATGGGTTCAAACATTTAACTATAATGGAAAAAACAACAATTTACTTTCCTTCCTTCTTTCAAAAACAATTACTATTACTACTATTTTTTCTTCCTCCTTCCTTTAAGGGTGTCATTTATGTTTGTTTTCCATTATTCTCAAGCAAAAAAAATCTTAAGTCCATCATACACAATTTTCCTATCATATCTAAGGTCTACCAAACAATACATGGAAAGCATCCATTGGTAATACATCACACAATAGGCTATCCTGATGATTTTCAATATTCAATTTGATCAGACACTATTGGGAAAGAATGGCATTATGCCCTTTTTTCAACCGCGAGGCTCTATAAGCCTTCAGGTGCGGTCTATACTTCAAATTCAGTTTCTTTATGGATTTTGTGGACATTAGATTTTTAGTACCTCCTTCATCTACAATTAAAAAAAAACACTTACCCATGATTTTTCACTTAGTCTTAAAAGTATACTTCCTTTGATTGGGTTCTTTTATCTCTGGATAAGTTTTTGGGTTCAACATGGTTCTTATGAACATTAGGATGTCTCTAGCTTTTGGTTGAGTTATCTCAACATTATCCTTGACTATAAATCCAATTATAGTCTTAGCTGCTTGAGAAACATGGGTAATGTTCTCTTGTCTCCTCATGGTATGCAAGTTTTCAGGGCATTCACAAGCTTTACTTCCTAGTGTTTGACACTTGTAACAAATCACTCGTGATATACCAACTCCTCTAACTCCAGGGTTTTTGTTTCCTCTATAGGTTCCTTTTCCTTTAAATGGTCCATTACTCTTTCTAAATTCATGGGTTGGAGCATTTACACTGCTACCTTCTTCTCCTTTGGCTCCACTGCTCTGTCCTCTCCTAGACATATTTCTACCTTTGCCTCTAAATGTTGCTTTTCCTCTAGCACTCATATTCTTCTTGGAAAATTTCTCCTATACTTTTAAGGCATTCTTGTAGGATTCTCCCACTATTATAATAATCACAATACTCAATTCATCTTGTATTGCATATATCAACCCATGAATATATCTATCCACAAATTCATCTCCTTCATCAATATGTCTAGACATAATAGATATCCTATAAAACTCCTCTATATACTCTTTAACAATCATTTATTTCTACCTAATATTATGTAGCTTCGTACACAACATTAGATTATAATAAATAGGAATAAATTTACCTTTAACTTTAGCCACCATTATGTCCCACTTCTCGATTTTGTCTCTCTCTTTCCTTTTCCTTTCAAACTGCACAATATCCCACCATAAGGATGTATTTCCTTTCAACTTCATGTAGGCCATCTTCACTCTCTTAGGGTCCTCAATCTCTTCCATGTGAAAGAATTTCTCCATCTCCCTAACCTAGTCAATTAACTTTTACGGGTTCAAAATTCTTTAGTAAGTAGGTGTCTCCATCTTTGGATTTCCTCTCAAATATGTTAGGGTATTAATAATTCTCTCTTCTAAGGCTTCCACTTCCTCAACTTATTCATGTGATTTCTTAGATTCTTCATCCCTCACATCACGAGCTACAACTGCAAATCCTCCCCTCTGATTTGTTTCTATGGATTCCAATATTTGTTAGATAGCTCTTGGTGTTTGATTCACATTATAAGTAGCACCACCACTCTATATTCTATCTCTCCAATGCACATCCACTCATATTCTATTATCCATATTGCTACATCTACATATTTTCCCTCTCTTATAGGTCATCCCAATAAATTTTCCTTGTTGGAACTACAATTTTCTCCCAAAACAATTCTACCCAACACTTTCCTCAACTGGAGGAGTTCTCTACAATAGGACATTTTTTCTTTGATACCAAAACTTGGTGCATCCCTACATGAGTTAAATTTTAAAAAACTGCAAGGATGAAAACATAGAGTACACATCCAATCTTAAAACATGCCAAAAATTCAAACACACATGCAACTAATTCATATTTCCAATTTTAGATTGATGTTAAATTTTTATCCAAATTTAAATTATAGTATCTATGTCTCAAAGTATTCATGCATCAAATCATCCCTCACGGTCACCATTTAAAATCAATAAAGAATCGTTATGCTACCAAAGTTTCACTAGAGAGATGAAAATAATCCTCCTGTTCTTTTCCACTTTAACCATCAAGGGAATTCCCATTTGGCACTTGGAAGGATATTTGGGATACAAAGGATACACATGAACCCTCCCTTTGATCAATTGTGGAGTTCCTTCACCTTCAACAAATGTTACCAAGGTGTGGATATATCATTCCATTCTTTATATAACAATAGAATCTCAATATTTTACATGGTGCATGTTCCTTTTAATGGCTAGTTTTCCTATTTATCTTGCAGGCATGTTTAAGGTTTGATGTATTTAGTCTAGTTTAGTATAAATTTATTCTCTTTCCATTTTTATTTGCTACTAAGAATTTCACAACCCCTTAGTAGGTGTCTTTTGCACCTCATGTGTTTGAGAAATCATACACAACAGGTTTGGTGACTCCATGAGGGATGGATCCATTGCCCATCCTTGGCTATGTTTAGGGTATTATTTCCATCCTCACGCCTAGGTGTTTATGGCAGTGTTTATTTTTGTTTTCTATCTTTTTTTTTACTGGAAGCATCTTGGGCGAAAACCCTTAGCTTTTTGTTGCACCAGTGCATGTTTTCCTTCTTCCATTTTTCCCCATTTTGGGTCTCAGTCATGAATTTTCCTAGGAAATGATTAGTAACGAAGGTCATGCCTTTTCCCTCGAAAAGCGTGACTCTTTAAAAAACCTAAGTTTTTAAATGAATTTCAACCAATTCCAATTTCACACTTTTTCTGTTTGATTTGATTTTTTGTTTTGTGCTTGCATTTGGTTTCACTTTTTTTGTTTGTCGCATGTAGCTTGTTGTATTAGTTGATTTGTGATTCCTTATAGACGATGTAGGTAGAGAAAGGATTAAAAAATATAAGTATCCACTACCATTAGGGATCTACTTGAGTTTATTTTTAATCCTTCATTTAATATTTAGCAAGTTGATTTTTGAATTAAGTTTAAGTTGACTACATTAATTTGCTTAGAACAATTTTCAATGTTGGTTGAGATCCAATTTTCTTTTCTTTTCAAGTTTAGTGCTAGTTAGCTAGGCTTTATGGATTTGTGCCTAAGGTTGTTGTTTTCCTGTTGGTATTGGTCCATTACTTCATAGAGAAATCATACATTTTGTTTCAAGCAAGAGCATCATTAATTTCTAGTATTGAATATTATCTTGTTTTTCTTTACACTACATGTAGTTACATGCATTTACTATTTCTTGCAATTTTATTTACTTTTACACATCACTTGTGCACACACTCTCACACCCTATATCATATTTCATCACTTGGTTTATGACCCCAAGTGGAGTCTTAAAAGTAACTCTTAATCTAACACATTAAACTCCTTCACTTGAGGGCCAAAATAATATTGTATCTAGGTTAGGACTTTGGGGATAAGCAGCCAAATATACCCCTTAGTCACTATACTCCCGAGGCACAATAATTGACTTTTAGGGAACTAAAATCCTCTTGTAATAAGAATTATCAAGGTTAATCCATTAGTAGGCCCATCATTTTTTGGGTGGTGTGTGTCTAGACCAAATTTAGAGGTCTAATTGGGAAACCTTTCCCTTTCAATACTGAAGATCATCTGAACCATGGATTTTATCTCAAGGTGCAGGAAACATGTTGTATGTGTATGCAAATAAGGTATCCTAGTATCCATTCTATTAGGAATATCACCTAGAGGTGGCTCTCAAATGTGGGAGGGAACCCGGGGAAGATAGCAGTAGGCATACTCAAGTTGATCCTAATGACCTCCCTTATACTTGTTCCATTTTTATATTCTCTCACTTACCTAGTGGGATTAACGACCCAACCAATGTAGTCTTTGGAAGGCCCTTGTTTGGATTTTACTTCTTTCTCATCAGAGGATTTAGTTTCCATCTATTTGAGGATTTGAGAATTTTTTTTCACCTGATTTGTTTTTGTTAGTTCTCCTCTTAGGCATAGTGAGTATTCCTTTATAGAGTGTTCATTTCATTTATATCCACTCTTTGTTTAGATTATCTGATCACTTGTTGCCCCCACATTTCACTTGTTATTTGATTTAGCATATTGATTAGAGTTTTTATTGTTGATTTGACCATTTCCTTCATTAGTTTTATTTCAAAGATATTCTTAGGTGGGAATAAGTACCTCTTACTTGAATTCTCCTCCCCCCCCTCCCCCCATGTTCATGTTCCCTTATGTAGTGGTGCTATGTGTGGTGGTTCTTCTATTAGATATGTGAACACTTCAAATATCAACCCTTATTATGCATTGAGTGACCCTTTTCTAGCCCCTCTAGTGTAGCTACACCCTAGGGATCCTCCTTTTCTTTGTGGGCGGGTCTATTCTTAACAAAATATGCCTACCTAGTCATCGCAAAATAACCAACAAGTGGATCCCAATCCTAATAAGAATAAGAATAAATGGAATAACATGGGTAACAATACATAACAAGAAGGTGGAGGTTAACTCCCCATCCCTTCTACCAACATTCAAGGTCACCCAAATCACACAAATACAGATCCAAATAAACCCCCCAAGTAGGGTAAGAACCCCTAAATACATACTAACTATATATGTTATTTTTGTAGATTTTATGGAAATTACACTCACCATTCTCTATAACTTGCCAAGGCTAACCAACTATCGAACGAGGCCAATGAATGTGAATATACTAATGCCCCCCAAGGAAAAACAGACACTCCACCTCCTCATTTAACCACACCTCAAACGATGGTTCTATAAACCCCTTCTTCTCTCAAGGGGTGGTTACAGTGAATCCCACCATACCTTATCCTTATTAGTCATTTACATAGGGTGACCCTAATGACCATTATTTCCAATAATATATACACCAGCATAGCTCCATCTTGAATCCAAATCTATCAAGCACCAAGAGGGATCCAATTTCTTGAGGTGTATTTTTTTATTATAAAATTTTTAACTTAAATTTTTTACACATCAAGAAAATATTTACATCTCAATAAATTTGATCTTGTCTATGTTTGATAGATTTGAGTTTACAAAAGATCTTTGCTAGTTTTAGGTTTTTTATTTTATAATCCAAGGTGGATTTTTTTAATTTAATTTAATTTTATGAGGCAACATGAATTTTTGTTATTTACTTTTTTTTTGGTAATGTAGCATTATGTTACATTATGTGATAACATATCACCCATATTGGGATGACACCATCTCCTCCATACTAGGATGTAGAACACCTCACTACTCTCGGTGCAATGACCTGTCTCGAATTCAATCTTTTGACATGATGTAATCAATATGGTCCATCAATTGAAACTCCTACTCATGATAAGGACAAGGATCCTCCTTTATCGAGAGACCATTAAATCTACTGCACCATAATGCAAACCCTCTTCTAAATATCCCTAAGATGCTTTTATATCATACTACCCATATCCCTAGTGCTAGAGCTGCTCCTAACTATAACTTTGTGGATAAATTGGCTCACTCTCTAGCTACCATGTCTACTTTGGAAGTTCTAAAAACTACTCGATGCAATGTAAATATATTTTATTTTCCTTAGGTGTGATTGATCCCTCCTACACTCATATGATGACCATTGATTTAGATTGAGTTGAGCCTTGGATGCCTCATTCCATTGTGTTTTAGATCCCAATTACTGCCAAGAATTTGATAATTCAATGATGCATCATTGATGAGGGTGCTTCCACTTGCATCATGACCACTCATGTGTGGAAGAAGTTTAATTCACCTAACCTAGTACCTTCTCCTTAAGACACTCACTACTACATTTGGGGTCCACATTCAATGTTTATACCAATGTCTAAAGTTAAAAATTAATTATAAATGTTGAAAAGATGTCAATTAAGTGAGTTTTTATGAAAAATCTTAGCTAAGTGTCGCTCAAGCAACGTATCCAATTTGATGTCACTTAAGCGACATTAAAGACATCGCTTAAATGACGTTAAAGATGCCACTTAAGCGATGTACATTAACATCTCTTAAGTGATGTACATATTGTACATGTTGAACAATAAATTTATTCTTGGGTTATTGTCACTTAATTCATGTGACACATAATGTATTTAGTTTTTTCTCTAGTTCAATTCGACAAGATTTAAAACATACTTGGACAAAACATTTATGTAAGTTTTTTTTTGGGTTCATTTAGACAAGATTTAAAACATATTTCGATGGAGCATCTATTTAGTTTTTTTTTGTTCAATTTGGAAAGAATACTTTCTAAAAGGGGTTTGGAGGGAGATCTCTAATTAGAGGTAAAAAATATTGTACATTAATGAGATTATCCCTTGAATTAATTTATTTTGATTGGACTAATGAATTCTCTATTTTTCTTCTAACTGTATTAGTGGCTTGATAATGCATTTTATTAAAAAAGAGAATAATGTCAGATAATCCAGTCTGCCGATTTGCTTGTATATCCGAATGATTTATTGCTATGTAGGTAGTTATCAATTCTATATATGGTGACAAAAGCAACCATGGTAATACAAATTATCATAATCAAGCCTTTAATGTTGATGATATAATCGGTGATGGAAAATGCTATTGCCATTGTACGCAATGTGGAGGGATAAAAAGAAGAAGAGTTGTTAGGGAGACAACTTGGAAACATTTCTTAGAGTATGGGCACTTGGAAGGTGGGAAATAATATCACCCTATGGTAAGATATCCTTTTTTTTTCATTTTTCAATAATAATATTATTATTAATTTCTATTTCGATACTAATTAGATATATTTTCCCATAATGATTGCATAGAAAATACCACCAATGCTATAAATCCACTCATTACAATTCATAGTAGAGATGGTGAGGGTGTCGATGTTGAGGTTGATACAATGGAAGAAAACGATCACAATATTATTGAGAATGAAGGGATAAATAGGTTGATCCATGAAACATTTGTTTACATGGATGATAATGCACCTGTAGATGAGATCTACAAGAAAAAAAAAGCCTCATACAAAGACTCAAAGACAAGTATTCTCTATGCTCTTTTGTTGCTAGTCAACTTGAAGGTCATTGATGGTATTTCAAAAACATAATGACACAATTATTAAAGTATGGAAGATTTATTTATTTGTAATTGCAATTGCATGTTTTATTTATTTATGATTGTAATATGTAAGGAATAAATTTTATTTTCTTAAACTATTAGGTAATATTATTCTACCACCATCAAATACTTTAGCTCACACATAAAGAGAAATGTGTGTTGTTATGAAAGATTTAGGAAATGAGTATAACACAATTGATGCATATACTAATGATCATATCATATATTATGGAAAACATGGATCAAAGAATGAGTGCAATGAATGTGGAAGTAGTAGATATCGTACTAATCAAGAAACAATTAAGGTTCCCCACAAAGTTCTTTACCATATCCAGATAATTTCATTTTTCAATGACTGTTCAAGTGTAAAAACATTGCATAATTTATGGTTCACCATGCACATAACATAAAAGAATATGGTGTCATTGGGATTCCTGGAGGTGGATTTGTATTTAAGAGACATTGAGGAAATATGGCCAATTCTTAAAGAAGAACCACATAATGTTAGACTTTCATTGGAAGCTGATGGTGTCAAACCATTTGGAGAGCTCATAACCAATTAATCAGTTTGGCTAGTTTTTGTTATAAACAATAACCTTCCTCTGTGGATGAAAATTAAAAGGGAGCACATCATGTTGGCATTAATTGTTCCAAGTAATTATTTTTAAGAATGTTAACACAATATAAGCAATCCTTTTATTATTATTATTATTATTTCATGATCAATAACTTGGTAATTATGTATGTTACTTTTCAAATAACTACTAGGTAAGCACCAAGTTAAATATATGGATATATATATATTGAGACTCTTATAGATTATTTTTTAAAATTGTGTGTTGACATCAGTATGTACGATATCTCCAACCTATAGTCCAAAATTCAATTCAATTCCATGGAATACTTACATGGACAATTCACGATGCACTTGGTCTTACACATTTTTTGGGTATGTAAATTTCTCATGTATCTCTATGCATCATTTATTATTGAACCTCTTTTTATATATTATGGAATTATATACATTAGAATTATTCCATAACTTGTAGGGATTCAAACAAAGAGAAAATAAGCATGTCTAGTATGTGCTCTAAGAACAATATATAGATGTTTAAGAAGATTAGGAAAGTAGGTGTACAATGAGTTTAAGAATTTTTTCCATAAGGGCCATAGGTATCAAATTACCCAAAAAGATGAATTTAATGGGAAGGAAGTGAGTGGAAAAAAACCATGAATAATGATGCCTCAACTATGGGAAAAGGTATTTCAGAAGATCCATGGTAAGCAATATTTTTTTTACTTAGTACTTTGTTCTTGGTCACTTGTATTTATTTTTAGATTTCCATACTTACCATGACTAATAAAAAATATTAACCTTTCACTGATACTTCTCAAAGGTCATCACAGTTAGCTTCCACAATGTTTAAAATGATACTCTTCCCAATTTAGTTGGTTTTCATACTATGAGCACTTGCAAGTGGCTCATTTTTTTGATACAATGCATATTGGAAGCAATGCCACATATTGCTTGTGGAAAATTATAGATGGGAGGAATAACAAAGAAAAATTTGAAAGTTTTTATAAGTGGCATTCAGAAATTCAACTCATCGCAACATTTGAATCATTTCTATGCTAGTGGAAATTCCACCAATATTCCATGGTTATTAATAAAGAAAGAGAGTTGTAATATAAAATAGGTTGCGCAGAAGATACAATTTCCTATTGGTTTTGCTTCAAACATAAGTAATATATTAACAAAGCAAGGAAATTTTGGTAGGGCTAAAACTCATGATTGACATACATTTATCAAGGTTCGACATTTTACAACTTCGATTATTTTATGGTATATACATTATTTGTTAGTCATTAATGTTTATCTCTATTCCAATTATATGTAATGATATATAAATTATTTGTTAGTAATATACGTTGTCTCCTTGTTGCAATATGTTCTACCTTTAGCTCTAGCTAATAGATTTGACAACAACATAAAGAAGGTTATTTATGATCTCAATAAGTACATGGGATATGTATATAGTTGTTATAGTTTAATTATTGATTGTATACATTGTCAATACTTTCTTTGCTTGCATTATATATTTTTTTGTTGACAGATCAAATTTCTTTACACTTGTAGGTGGTTGGAATTTAAAGAAATACATAAAGAAGATATCAAGCATTGGAAAAGAGAAATCTCCCAACTAATGTGTGAGATGAAAAAGTATAAC
The DNA here is from genome assembly GCA_001517045.1 of Pseudotsuga menziesii. NCBI lineage: Eukaryota > Viridiplantae > Streptophyta > Pinopsida > Pinales > Pinaceae > Pseudotsuga > Pseudotsuga menziesii. Next base: position 106,393 of record LPNX010321226.1, on the reverse strand, counting down.
CTTTTTCAATGCACAGGAACACTAAGGAATACACCTACTAGAAGAGATTGAAATATGTGGAACCATACACACAAGGTCAATGTGGCTGGTTGAGAGGCACTTGAAAGCATTAATGGCCTTTGTTAGACAAATATCACATCCAAAAGGCTCGATGGTTGAAGGATACATGCTATATCAATCCACTCTATATTTTAGTGAGTACTTACCCCACGTAGTGGGTGATATGGGCATGCCGCTCCTTTGGGATGCCAATTCCACCAACAAATTTAAAGGGGAGATGTTGATGGGGAAAGATAGATGGATAAAAGTGAAAGTTAAAATATTGTATTGTATTTAATATATCCATACATGCTTCTGGTATATTGGTTAGTACATTGGTTGTTTAACTAAATATTTTTTTTGTCAGTGTTCTAGGCAGTATAGAGTAGGATGCAATTCATTTATACGTTGCAAATAATATTGATTAGATGAAGAGAGGGATAGAATGTTGTGAATAAGTTTACGGTTCCTTATCATGGAATAGGGTGGCAGAGTTGATTAGAAAAGATTATTTGGATCATGATACAGATCCATCCCAATAAGAGTTTGATATAGCATATGGTGCAAAATATAGAAATATAATCAATATATAACTTTAGTTTTAATATTTCAAATACCATAATTGTTTTTTCCTCACAAAATATCATATACATATACTTACCAATTCCTGGAAATCCATTTATAACATGATGAGAATTTTGGTGAAACATCATAAGGATATGTGGCACAATGGTCGAAAATATCACACCAAATTATTGGATGATAGGAGGAAAGCATGTGATAGTGGTATAACTGTAATTTTTCATGTTACTAATATTTCCCCATGGGGGTGATAGACACCTGGTCACATCATATTTTAGGTACTATGGATATTTGGAGGACATATTGGATATAGAATTTAAATACTTAAACATGGTTCTCTTTAAGGTGAGGTGGTATAGATTGTTGTTGCAAGGTGATTAAAGGATGATTATTGATCATGAAAATTAATTTACCATGATTAATACTAATAGTTATGAGCCAAATGCAAATCCCTATGTACTTCCAAGTCAATGTGAGAAGGTATTTTTTTCATAGGTCTAGTTAGAGAATGTTTGTCATTTCTTGTTAGATTTGATCTGATAGAACAACCCATAAAGTATAGTATTCTTGAAGATCAAGATGATCATGATCAAGAAGAATAAGAAGAAGAATATGTAGTTGGAGAGATGGAGGAAGAAGTTTATTTAGACGAAGGGGGGAATCAAGTTGAACAGATAGTCACTACCTTACATCTCGATGATGATGACTATATCTATGATGCTTAACACAAAATGTTGCAGATGATTTTTTGGAAAATACTTACAATTATTCATAAGAAGTGCATACATGAAATTCCTATCTTCATGACTAATACAAGGAAAATATGAATAGTATGATCTTGCTTCTTGTGAAAACGAGTTGCTAAGCCATCAAGTTAAGCTTCAACAATGTGCTTGATATCATGGAAAGCAAACAACATGGCCTGCTGAAAATTGACTCCAACATTTTTATGTCCAAATGACATATTTGTATATATGCAAAGGTACCCCAAGGAAAAATAAAAGAAGTTTTATGTTGGTCCTCAGGTTGGATCTGAATTTGGTTATACCTAGAGAATCCATCCATGAAGGAAAATATTTCACTTCCTACACACTCATCAATGATCTAATTGATGAATAGAGTTGGGAAGTTATCATTGGGACAAGACTTGTTCAAATACCTAAAATCCATATATACTCAAAGGTTTCCTTTCTTCTTCTCTATGGGAATAGGATTGGATACCCATTTTATTAACGAAACGGGGTAAATAGATCCCAATTTGAGAAGTTTTTCAATCTATGCTTTCATAGAAATTGCTTATCTAGGATTAACATGACATAGATTTTGGCGAATGGGTTTCAAATTTGGATAGTTTTAATTTCATGATCTACAATAATAGGATCAATTCCTGAAAACTCCTCATATGACCAAGCAAAGACATCGCAGAACTCCTTGAAGAGTTCAGTATAAATAGGAACCTCTTCAGGAAAACAATTTGCACCGATATAAATATTTTCCATGACTTCAATTTTCCTAGAGATGTTGATCGAAATAATTTCATAAATATTGGCCATATTAACTTCGGCATAAATCCCTTTTGATTTAAAGAGTTCAATGGCGAAACAACATCTTTAGGGAAAGGAAAATGAAACTCTCTACTCTCAATATTATCCATAGCTAGAAGGAAGTATGAACGATGATGCATATATTCCCAGGGCCTTTTGAGCTCTATTAAGGATTCCAAGATAGCCTCATATGAAGGCATAATAATATCTAGGAAATATTGAGAACTGGAGGAATCAACAACCCAAATTGGCTTGGTATCTAGATCCACCTATTCCATAGGTGATGGATCACTTTCTATAACATTTTGTTGAATAACTTGATAAGATAGGTCTATTGTAGGAAAGGGTAAGGGAGTCTTAGAATTCTAAGAATCCTCTACCAAATCTAATGGATAAGGAAGTATCCAATGATCATTGATATAAGATGTTCTAAAGGACTGTACTCAAGAAATAAGAACTTCCTCATCTACCGAAGTTGGTGTGGAGCCAACAAAGAAGGTAGGATATAGGATATTAAATGTACCCATATGGGATGAATATAAACTAACTCCCACATTTTCAATGAATAGATGCAACTTATAAATAAGAGGGATATTCAATATTGGAGGTGGGTTTGGGCTACTCTGAGTGAATGATAGTTGGTTAATAATGACTATGTTTCTTTCATGAGGGAAGCGCAACACCTAGAAATCGAGGTCACAGTTGTTATCATAGTATATGTCCAACTTTGTCCTAACAAAAGACTATAATCGATGGGATAAATGAATACCTCAACCTCTACACAAATGGTTTTCCAACCCAATTAAACAAGAAATGAAGGAATACTCCCATGGGGATAGAAATATTACCCATCAAAAGTAGTAATAAATGTGGGTGATTGGGTGAGTTTTGGAGAACCCAAATCTTTCCAACAAGACATATCCATGACACAAGTAGATGCACCCTCATATACCATTGTCCTTCCAATATTCTTTGTTGAATGAACCACAATGATCTGGAAGGCCACATGGTATGGAAGATGAGGTTTGACATTGGAGACATACTGAACAACCTAACCATTTGAAGGATCAGGATTTCCTAGAGAATATAACAAAGCATTCCATTGTGATGGGAATATTTGGGGAACCTCAAGAGCTAACGTGGCATAGGACGTGTGAGATGATTCCTCAACAATAGAATAGTTGTCGGAAGCTCTAGCATTAAGATTATGTCATTCCCTCTTATAGACACCTTTGACACATGAGGCATAGACTCTTCCATAGGCTTCTATATTGAAAGAAGATTCTATGGATCAAGAGATTCCTTACCTTTAGATGAAGAGTAAGTTTGCAATATTCCTTGGACCAAGTTGATAACAAGACACCTGACTTGACCATATCGATATATGATTGATTAGAAGAGGGAGAATTTTGGATGCCCCCTTGCACATTTCTAGTATTAGAAGAAGAAGAATGTTTTCCTTTTGAAAAATGATTAGTCAGAATAGCAGGTTAATGTTGCTTTTGATTCAACAATTTCTAGGCTTCTTCCATCAAAGGGAGTTGATGATACATGTGTTCTCTTTTGCGAAGTTTGCAAAGGAACTTAAAATTCCTATGATATTTCTTTGTCCCACCAACATTATTAGTTTGTTTGAATTTATCATTAATACATGCTTCCTTTTTGTTGTTGTTGTTATTATTATTATTATTCTTTTTCCTAGTAGGATGCTAGTTTCCTTTTTGGTTAGGATGCATAATATGTTATAAGCTATTTCGGAAGGAGAGGTAACAGTCGGTGCTGCACTAGCTACAAATGACTATATGGACAATTTTTTCATTTGACTAGTAACAATTTCTACAGCATGGACTGAACCGACGATACCATCAACATACTGTCCATATTTTAGTTTGTAAGGGTTTGTACTAGACCACAGTGCATTCAAAATAGTTTCATAAAGGATCCCAGTCAAAGAGTATATAAAATATAACTATTGGGCCTTAAAAATGGATTCCTCTTCAGAGGTGACCCCTGATGTAGAAACATCCTTGGAGATATAAGGCAACAAGAACTCAATAAACCGGTCTAGCAAAGTATCAGGGGCAATGGAAGCCTTAATCATCCATTTTCTCCTACACCACTCTCAGATGTGATACAATATGTGGGTACCTTTGTTATACCTAAATTGAGACAAGATATAAGTATTAAAATCATACTAAATAAGAATATAAAAATGGTTAAAAAATACAGTTACAAGATCATGAAAACAATGGTAAGATGAACTTGAAAACTATATATACCATTTCACGACAAATCTAGTGAGTGTGCATTGAAACAATCTCAACTGAATTGAATAATCACTTAATGAGTTTGAGGAACACCATAAGTGAAAGGTAGTAACATGATCTCTGTGGCCTTCTGCAATATTACCTTCCATTAAATTTGGAATGCCCGAGGGAAACTTAGTTGGAATTGGAGGCCATTTATGATCATGAAACATTATATTTTTCATCAGTTTTGATATATTTGGAAAGTTCAAAGTTTCTAGAAAAGGTAATATTAGTAGCATGGAAAAAGACATAGGATGCGAATCTTGACGCGAGAATCCCCCCCCACCAAAGTTTCTATAAGATATATAGGGTTTCCCCCCTTTCATGGTTTATGTAACACTTGTTTCTATAAAAGAGATCCAATGGATAGGAATAGGGTTTCCCCCAGTAAGGATACCATGCATATGTTAGGATTTTTAATCCTCCCTTATCTGAACTGTATATTAGATTACATGTCGAGAGGGAAGGATTGCTTCTAATATAGTGCGAATGGTTTTGGTTTTGCAGTAATTTTTCATAGTTTCTATGGGAAAATTATGGATTCTCATTCTTCCACACCTCGGATCCTAACACCCTTCAATTATGTTGATTGGAGGGAAGATATGCAGGTTTTCTTGTGCAAGCAGGGCTACTTCAGGATAATACTTGGAAAGGAGGCTGAGCCCCATCATCCAACTGATAAAAACAAGTTCCTGAACCTCTTAGTTGAAGCTTTTGGTTATCTATGTACTCACATCTCTAGAGACCTCCTCTTTCACCTTGAAGGTTTGAGGAATCCCAAAGAATCTTGGGAGAATCTTGAAGTCTTGTTTGGAAATAAATATGAGCTTCAGGAACACATGTTGGAGAACGAGTTGATAGCCTTGCATCCCAGTGGTTTTGAGACCGTACAACAATTATTTACAAATTTCAAGTCTCTTGCACTTCAATGCAAACAATGCGGAATAGAAAGAAATGATGAGCAACATGTGCTCTCCATACTCAATAAACTAGGTACTGAGTATTCTGTATTTGTTTCTATCTTCCATTCCAAGAGAGCTTCCATTCCCAATTGGAAGATGCACTCACTTGATTCCTTTTCTGAGCCCTTAATACAGGGGCAAGAGAAGTTGGTCTAGATGGGAGTCATCCAAAATTCCAAAAACCAATCTCTCCTAGTGACAGACTCTACCAAAGCACAAGCTAAAGGGAGACCTAAGGGGAAGGATCCTAAAGAATCTGATTCGAATCCTAAAGAGAATCAAAATAATTCTGAAGGAGGTTTGAGTTCTAATAAGAAGAATTTTTTTGAAAAGAAGATGTGTCCCTATTGTATGAGGGGTTTTCATCTAGAAGACTCTTGAATGAAAAATACCCTCGACCAGTTGAAAGATATATGTGTAAAGAAAAATATTTCCCTTCCACAAGGTTCAGAGATGTATGATGATGGAGAGAATACATAAGAACATGAGAGATTTCATGCCTTTAAGGAAAGCCTCACTCCATCGAAGGCTTACTTGATAGATTTTGGAACATCCAACCACATAGTTTCTTCCAGGGACTCCTTCACCACTTTCACTCTATCAGGAAGAACTAACAAGAATATGGGAGATGAATCTAAAATCCTAGATATTGAGAGAGGTTCAGTTAAAATTGAACATGATTAGTTCATGCCCTCTCCTACAACGAATCAAATTGTTGAAGATGAAGAAGAAGCATAATTTTCCACACAGTCAATTCACATTGAAGAAAGTATCCTTGGAGTGACTCCTTCTCCTGCTGCTCTGGAAGTTTATGAGATATTTGATATCTCATATTCTCATATGTCTGATCCAAAAGAAGAAGTTTTAATCTATGTTATTGAAGAAAACCTCTCCTTCCATTATTTCTCCAGTGATTCTTCTATTTTAAATTCTGTGGATAGTTTACCGGTGATTGTTTCAGGAAGTGAAGAGGAATTTGATTTCTCTATCTTTAATGATGTTTTTGGTGTGCAGATAAGTAATAATGTGGATATTTTGGAAATAATATCATATTTTAGGAGTGATCCATTCACTCTAATTGATCTAGAGCTTCCAGTAAATTCCTACATGATTGCATGCACCAATTTTCAGAATTTTAAAGAAGGAGAAAATTGTGCATCTACCATCTTGGTGGAGCACACTATTGGATATGATATGAAAATATTTGGATCTGATAATATCTTATTTGGATATTTTCTGACATTATTTGGTTCAGATTTTAATTTTCAAGAGCTTTCAGTAATGCTTGTAGTTGCTCTCATCAATTTTGGTGTGAAAAATCAAGTACCACAAGTCTCCTTCAAAATGTTGTTGTGGATTTGATACCATTCCTTACTTTTGGATATGATATGATATTATTTGGTTCAAGTTTTAAATTCCAAGAGCCTTTAGTCATGCTTTTTACTGGTCTCATCAATTTTGGTGTGATAAATCAAGTACCGCAAGTCTCCTTCAAACTTGTTGCTGGGGATATGATGTTAGTTTCCTCTTATGAGTTTTCTTATATTTTATTTTTTGAATCATTGGTTATTTCTGAATATATATTAGATTATGGAGCTCAATAAATTTCCTCCACAGTCCTAGGGCTTCTCTACCTATCTATTTGATCACATGCTCATCTCCTCACAGAACTAGTAAAGATGGAGACATTATGCATTCCCCTGGACATTTGCTCCTAACACTTGGGGATGATTTTACCTCACATGGTTTGATGTTCAAGGATAAAATATATCAGTTACTTGGGTGTTCCTCACATGGTTTGAATTCTCAAGCACCTTTTCTCTCTCATCAGTCGATTTTAGTTTCTCTACATGGGTCCATTTTTCATCTAGCAATTGTCTATATTTCTGATTCAGTTGAGCATATCCTTATTCTTCCAAAGAGGAATATTCCTCCAAAAATAATCATTTAGTTTGTATTCATAGGTTCACATGCACAAATTCAGGATGTTGTTGCACAGAAGAAACATAATACTGCTTTGTTTCTGCATAGTGCTGCAAATTGCAACAAAGATTTCTGCAAGTTTTTAACTTGTATTTCCTGATTCCTGCTTATCTTGAGGGGGAGGATTTACTATGAGGTTTTCCCCTATTTCATCGGTTTATTAAGCATTATTTTTTTAATATTTTAGATTGTATATGGGTGAATTTTAGCCTTGTTTCCAAGGCCCACGGTTATCTAAGTTAGGATTCAGAGGGGGGTGTTAGGATTTATAATCCTCCCTTGTTCAAATTGTCTACTAGATTATATTTTCCTAACTTAGGAGTCATTTAGCTATTATTGGGTCCACTATTACCATTGGCCTAATGGTCACACATGTACCAGTCACTAGAGTGTGGGTAACACCGATAGAGGCTAACTAGCACTGACTGCACTTGCATGCATCAGTTTAGGTGCCTCCTAAACCAATCCCTACATTTTAGGAGCCACCGGAAGTGCCGACACCAACCTCCTTCAGTTGTTGACAATTGGTAACTAGTTAATCTTGGTTATGCTTTAGTTACATTGAGTTAGATATCCTCCAGTTTAGTTAGTGCTAGTTTTTCATGGCTACATGTGGGAAGGCGCCAGTTCTCACCTACTTCTCACCTACCATTACAGTTAGACTGGTTTGATTGATTGTAACTGATTGAGAGACTGGATTAGACACCTAGAGTTATCTAGTTGAACTCTAATAGTGATTTAGACACTTCTAGTTAGCCATGCATTCATATTGAGTTGGTATATTCGAATTCATCTCTCATGATTTGAATTCTCCTTTATGTATTACCATTGTATACTGCTGGGATGTAATGAAGTTTATACTGTAATTATCTAAGAAATACTTATCTATTTCCTGTGAGAATTGATTTGTTCAGTGTGTATTATTCATTCCTTTTCACTGCATAATAAATAAGAATATGATTGCACTCATTGCTTTGAAGATCTAATGGCACACCAATTCTAATAGCATCCAATTGGGTGAAGCCTATGAAAAATGACCTCCAACTGGAATCCCAATTGAAGATATAAAGTTACTACCTCATACACTAAAGAATGAAAAGGGGATATATCGAGCAGGCATTGAGGATGATTGAAACCAGTTTTTTGAGTATTACCTATAAAGGGGTTCACACCTAAAATAGTCCTAACATATTAGACATGCCCAATCTTTAAAGAGGTAAAGGAAGGGGGAAATATGCGCTCCATGCCAAGGAAAACCTTGTAATGGTGTAGCAAAACCAATGAAACCAGTAAAAGGATTCATAAATAAAGGAATAGAAGTAACTTGGAAGATAGGCATACCCAACATTGGGATACTAGATGTAATGGAACTAGAACCAAAGGGAGGTTATAAAGAAACAGTCAATGATTGGGTAATTGTAGAACCTATGGGTGATGATGTAGTACACAAAATGAACACGAGATTTGAAATGACTATGGTTGCATACAACATCTAAGTAGTGACATAAGGAGGAGAAAATAGCCCTAGGTCTGAAGTGGGAGTATCAAATTCTCCCAAGATCCACCCTAAATAATCCATAACTAACCCTATGCTAATATGATAAACAATTATTGCTTGTTCAAAAGTAATCAGAATCTGTAATAACACAAGATCGTCTGATCCAGTTAAAATAGATTTTAAAGGTATGACAAAACCTTTATTGACAAAGATGCTGCAAATTATTATTGACATAATTCTTACCATTTTTAGTTCTAAGAACCTCGATCTTATTCCCACATGCATTCTCAACTAAGTCTTTGTACACTTTGAAAGTCTCAAACACCTCATATTTTTTCTTGAGAAAATACACCCAATAGTACCTTGAGAAATCATCTATGAAGGTCAAAAATTACCTTGAATTCCCATACGAGGGTGTGGGAAGAGGCCATATTAGGTATGAATGGATCATATCTAGCACTTGGAAATCCCTCCTTTCCTTTTGTGTCTCATATTTGCGCTCTGCATGCTTTCCCACTACACACCCTTTGCATGTGCCATTGGAAAAATTGATGGAAGGAAGCCCATCAACCATGCTTTCTTTACTCAATGACCGAAGGTACCTGTATTTTAGATGACCATATATCCCATTCCATAACTTTGTTATCTCATTGGCATGTGACATAAGCACATTCCCTTGTGAGTATGGAAGGAAGGGAGAGAAATTGTACATTCTTGAATCATGGTCAGCAAAACCTACTGCCACAACTTAGCATGTAGAAACTTATGAGATCCCCACATAATTTTGGGTAAATGTTACTCTCTTGGTTGCACCAATGTGTGTCATTTGAGATATAGAGAGTAGGTTCACTGCTAGATCTAGCACAAACAACACATTGTTGAAGTGCCCATCTTCAATATCAATCATGCCAATCCATTTGGATTGGATTTATGAATCATCACTTATAAGAATAGATAGACCACTGTAAGAATGCATGGCTGAGAAGGAATCATGCATGGAGGCCATGTTCCTAGAGGCAATTTAATCTATGATGAAGGAAGAAGAGCTTGAAGAACATGCAACCAAATCATGGCGCCTTTGTTTATTGTATGAGCTTGAACCACCATCTTTCTTCCTTGTGCCATCTAGCAGAGGGATCATTGTTCTTCTCAAGCAGATGCACCATCATGTCAATGGTATTATTCATGCAATCAATCTCTGGATGCCACCCCTTGTGACAATAAGTGCATTTTTTCTTCTCTTGCTTCTTCATGTCTTTGTCCTTGCTAGGATTTGAAACCCCATCTAAATATTTGGGATTATCTTAATTCTTCTTCTATTGTAGCTTCAAATATTTGGCTTTCTTCTTTCCTTTAGATGGATTCAAAAATCCTGTAGCAAGGGCTTGATCCTTACTATATTTGATGGAACCCATTTGCACCATCTTGTCTTGTTCTTGAGTTAGTGACTCCATGAAGGCTTCCAGTGATGGCATCCTCCAATTTCGAGCTGTGAGCTTGCTAGAGTGGAATGTTGACATAAACATTGAATACTATAGCCTTAGCTTTGAAAGTATGAATAAGATCAGATTCTCCTATTTCTTTTCTATGCCATGTTGTTTCAGCTGAAGCACCAACGATTTGAACTTGGTGAAGAAGTTCTGGATCATCTTAAAGTGAGTTGGGATCAGTGAGATCAAATCATTTTCGAGCTGGTGGCCTCTCGTCTCATCATTATTCCCAAATAATGACTCGAGGTCGAGACATACTTCATTGCGTGTTGTCATACTGCGTACATGGAAAATAAGGTCTCTCGAAATTCTCAGACAAAACATCCCAAATGCCTCATAAGGTCTGTTGAAGTAATTTGATTTCTTCACAACAAAGTTGGGCTCAGTCTTAGTCCCCATGGTAAATCTGAACAGGCCTTTTGACCTCAGCTGGATCACCATTTCAGCCTTCCATTTGAAATAGTTGAATGGAGTAAGAAATAATGAGTCTGATCCATTTTTGCTTTCACACTGAGTGACAAAACTACCTACTATACCTGCAATGCAAACACTCGAATTTATATGGAAAATGACCTAAACAACAACTCAAACACTTTGGATTTGATTTGCAACTCCAAAAGCTCGGATACCATGTGAGAATTGATTCACAGTAGGATCTAGGATCTAAGGGGATTCTCACAATTTGATATTACAAACAATTATGGACAAAAACAATAGAAAGAGTGAAATTAACACACACAAATGTAGTCAATAGCCGAGTTTATTATGACTTCCCAACACATAAGTATGCCTGGATCGGGTTTATATTAAATTAGGGAGAAATAATTATCCTTTGGAGTCTATCTAGATACATACATGTGTCAGGATAGGATTTGACCTCAAAACCCCCTAGATGGACCAATTAGCTCCCAAACCATCCCAAACGGTCACGAATGGCTGTGTGAACATGGTTGAAGCATGTCGAGACATAGATGAGGGTATACAAGGCATGGGTGAGCACATGGGTGATCACATGCATATTAGTAGCAAATTTTTCATAGATGCAAACACTCTAACATGCATATACACTTCATAAATATAGGAACATATCTATGTACAAAATTGAACAATATGATTTAAGCAACTCGATATTTAGAAAATGATAATTAAAATACTTATCTTAGTTTTTTTAGTATACTCCCTCTTGATCTTTGTCTCGTTGCATGAATTATTGGCGTCTCTAACAACATGCTCTACTTCATCGTCTGATTTTGAGGACTTGTGCCTATCTTGCTCATGATTGAAAATACTGAGAAAGTCTTCTTACACCACATATCAAATACAACTGTGTATTGGAGTTGAATCTATGTGTCCTACAAATGCATCCCTTCTTATCCAATGCTGAAATGGATAAGAGCATGATCTCATTTTCATCGGTAGAATTATTTTGGATCAAAGTACATATTCCTCATCACTTGAGGAATATTCTCATGCTCTCTCCTCAGTTGGTTCTTCATGAAGGAATATTTTGAATCAGTGATGTCACATAACAGTTCCATTTACTCTAGTATATTCAGTGCTTCACACAACTTTGGTTGTCACAATACACACAAGTTTTCATCGAACAATCCTGCAAGTAGCTTCCAAAAACATATTTCCTCACAACTTTCTAAACAATTTGCAATATACTCTTCTTCAATTGTACTCAGTTCTACGTTCATCTGCTTCTTGCTTAACCAAGAAATCATGACATACTGAAGTAGCAACGTGAAGTTCTCTTCCTATTTGTTGCACTGCCAACCCAATTGTAGTCATTCATATCCTTGGAGGTAGATCCTATGATCTCTTTCATATTTGATTCCATCCTCAATCGTGTTTGTTAGGTTCCCCAACCATGTGAACACGTATTCTATAGACCATGTACTGGCGCAAATAAAATATTTGGCCTCGTGTTCGTCAATTACATGAACGAACCAATCATATTCTTGTATATTGTGGAATCAATTATATTTGAAGTACAATTAAATAACAACCTCAAGTTAGATTCCATTGGTGTAGCTATATCCCAACATCTTCAAGGTCTTGACTGCATATTTTCCTCATCTAAGGAAAATATCCTCTAGATTTTTCCATATTTCTAATCCCAAGAATAATTTTAAGATTCTCAAACTCTGAGATCTATTGTAGTCACTCCCTTTGAAGTGGAGCACCATCCTCATTTGCATCTTGTAATCTCTGCATTGGGACATTCTACACTAGAGTGAAAAGTAGCCTCCTCTACTGCTAATATTCTGTGTATCCATCTATGTCCTCTCTCAAGGTCACCGGATATCAAGATTCTCCATCTTGAACTTCGTTGCAAGTTTATATTGCACCCATATATGAGCTTCTTGTCCACTGTGGACTTCCATATTCAACCTTGTAGCAAAGGTTGAGATCTCCATTATTCTAGGTGATCCTCAAGCTTCTCATATAATTGTGTGTGCTATCCATGGGTTCCTTCTGGGCTTGTACAAAGGCTTCTATGCATATGTGGTTATCTCTATAGATTCCCAAATCTTAGAGGTTGCTTGATATGTCCTTCTATTTCAATTACACGAATTGTTTAGTGTAATATCCACCACTGAATAAATGTGCTTGATCACCATAGCAATGTTTCTCCATAGTTGAATCCTTCTTTCTGAGATAAACCATGCTTTGTATCTCTTGATGCTGGCATCTTCTGCATGCTTGATCTTGTATATCCACTTGGAATAAACTAGGGACTTCCCTCCAGGTTTCAGAACCACATTCTATACATCATTCTTCATGATTGATCGATACTCCTCAATCATAGCATCCTTCCATTACTTATCCTTGGAACATTCTTTCTCAAAGTGTCCTTTCTCATCATAAGTGAAACATATGAGATGTGAAAGGTCCTTTTTGGAAATATTTTTACTCTTTTGAGAATGTTCTTCCTTCTTGTGCTTTCTCTTCTTGTTATGAGATGTTAGGGATTGATTTTCATATTTGTTGGAATATATTAAACCCACTCATACCTTAGGATAAAATAATTAATCATTATTTGATTAATTATTCACCCACTAGCTTAATTAGTTGGCATCCACTTGCACCATAAAGTCAATACATGCCATCTATATCCTAGGAACTATTTATTTCTAATTCTGGGTTGATCTTGACCACCTTTTGACCATCCAGAATTAGTATAGAACACTTTAAAGAAGATTCTTCTTTATTCTACTTTTTCTATTTTTTCTGCTTTTCTATGGATAAGATAAAAGCTAGTCAACTAGGAAACTGGTAGCTTTTGTTTCCAACCCATCCTCCATTAGTTTTTCTCCATTTTCTAGGATTAGCATGTTTTTCCATCTCCTTGACAACTCGCTCATGCTTTTTCCAACTCGTGAGGTCCTTGATATATTTGGGAAGTGCTTTAGCCACCTATGGGGGTTTGCTATATTTTGGTAAGTCAGCCTTTTTGAGCTTTATGAGTTGTTTCCATACAATTTGATTTTCCTATGAGGGATGTTATATTTATGTACACTATTAGTCATCATTATTCAATGGAAGGATACACACCAATATTCATCTCTTCATTCATGTGATTCGGTCTCTTTTCTTCTCTCTATTTTTCCTGTGTATGCTTGTGAGAATTCTTAGTAGCAAGATCTATTTCCTGTGATTCTTCTTAGCATCATTGCTCATAGCATTGGTATATTATTTATACATGGTATCATTGCTATAGGGAGCACAACCTTTCCATCTTCTACAGCAGCAAGGTTGATCAAGTTCTACAAAGTTGAGGAGTGCATTTAGTCTCCTATCCCTCTATGAAGAAGAGCTTGTCTAGCTTACAAGATTTTCTCCTAGTTTGTTTTGAAGGTTTCAGAGAGTATCTCCTAGAGCATATCAACAAATTCAATATGGATTCAAAAGTTCCTCTATTATCTCCTTTCAACTATGTTGATTGGAAGCCAAAGATGAGTGCATACTTGAAGAGGCAATGTCTCTTTGATGTCTCCATTGGTGCATTGAGCGAACCTGAGTCTTATGAAGAGAAGATTGATTGGATAAATATTTGTGATAGATATTATGGAATTATGTGTTTGGGAATGTCTCCAAATATATATCATCTCATAGATTCTGCTGAATATCCTTTTGAGCTTTGGAAAATTTTGGACAAAGCTTTTGGTTTGCAGGAAATTGAAGATGAAGCATGGAGCGAACCTAGCGTCTCCTCTTGTTCTCTCTCTCAAGATTTCTTGGCCTCTACATTCTCTGGTGAAGTTGATCATGATGAATAATTTTCTCATACAGTTCATGTTGTTGCTGCCCTCTTTGATTCGAATGCTTCCTCCTTCAATCAAGAAGCAAATATTGAAGATCCATCTTTTTCTGTGTCTCTTGAAGGTGATTTTTCTTGTTGTGATACTATTGATGAAAAAGAAGTAACATATGGAGATTCTATTGATATTTATGATGATCCTATAACCCATTCATTTTTCTCTAAATCTCCTATCTTTGATTCTGAGATCTATGTGCCAGATTCTTCGCACCTTGTGCATACCTCTCTCATTGATGGTGCTCAACCCAGTGACTTCCAGGATGTTTGCTTAGCCATATCAAGAAGTATTTGTGTCATACCACTTACCTTAATTGATCTCATGTGATTCAGCATATCCTCCTTTGTTCTTGGCATCAATACTCAGAACCTCCTTGAAGATTGTGAACATCCCATTCTTTCCTCCTTTCATACAAAGGATTCATTACTAGTGTATTCACATGAGTCTATTGATATGCTTATATGTGATCCTTTGGATTATGATTTAGAAGAATATTTGCAGGTTTATACACATATAATACCACTATCCATACCATCTACCATACCTTTGAATAATCCAAATACTATACAAATCCCAAGCTCACTAGTTGATTCCTCATTGGTCTCTTATGTAGTGATATTTATCTTACATGGTTTGAAGTCTTTCCTATCTTTCAGTGGCTGGTTATCCATGTCCTTAGTAATATTTGGACTGATATTAAACATGTTTGGATATGTTCTAAACACTTATGGTTCAGATATTATGCCCATCCATCAATCATATTTTTACACCTGTCAGTTTTCCCCAGTTGCTCATAATTTTCCTAGTCTAGCCCTATATCCTCATGGAGCCAATGAATCCTTTTTATTTGTTGTTCCATATGCTAATATTTCTGATATATCAAAGTTTTATCAGCCTCATATCATATCTATAGAGGTGCTACATCATATTGGAAGATTGACATGTGATTCACATCACAATTTTGCAGCTATTCAGGGAATTCAGTGTGAAATAAATTGCCTTATTTTTTGTACTCTTTGGAAAGGAGTATGCACAGATCTCTTTTCCATTTCAGATTATGTTTGCAGATCAGATTTTGACAGCAGAAAGAATCATTCATATAATAGTCCTACTTCATTAGTTGATGAGATACAAGGAGTCTCTCCTCTTCCTTCTTGCAGGTTCTACACTCC
Source organism: Pseudotsuga menziesii (assembly GCA_001517045.1). Lineage (NCBI taxonomy): Eukaryota > Viridiplantae > Streptophyta > Pinopsida > Pinales > Pinaceae > Pseudotsuga > Pseudotsuga menziesii. Next base: position 90,489 of record LPNX010321226.1, on the reverse strand, counting down.
AGCGCATGATCATGGAGTTCATGATTTCTTTAGCAAGCCCTTCATCCAGAAGTAGTTCAGTCAGCTCATTAAAGTGAATATGAAGATATGTTGAAGACATGTTTCAAATTTTGTGCCGTGTCCTATCTTGAGGGAGGATTTTCCCCATGTGGTTTTGCCTCTTTCCTCACTTTTCTGGACATAATAATTGTTAAAGAGTGACCATAGCCTTGTTGTTGGGCCCTATATGCATCCATATGCATCCATATTTTTTGTCATACCATCATAAAGTCAGACTTAAAGGGGGGTGTTGGAATATATTAAACCCACTCATAACTTAGGATAAATTAATTAATCATTATTTGACTAATTATTCACCCACTAGCTTAATTAGTTGGCATCCACTTGCACCTTAAATTCAATACATTCCATCTATATCCTAGGAATGATTTATTTCTAATTTTGGGTTGATCTTGACCACCTTTTGACCATCCAGAATTAGTATACAGCACTTTAAAGCAGATTCTTCTTTATTCTGTTTTTTCTGCTTTTTTCTGCTTTTCTATGGATAAGATAAAAGCTAGTCAACTAGGAAACTGGTAGCTTTTGTTTCCAACCCATCCTCCATTATTTTTCTCCATTTTCTAGGATTAGCATGTTTTTTCCATCTCCTTGAAAACTCACTCATGCTTTTTCCAACTCATGAGGTCCTTGATATATTTGGGAAGTGCTTTAGCCACCTATGGGGGTTTGCTATATTTTGGTAAGTCATCCTTTTTGAGCTTTATGAGTTGTTTCCATACAATTCGATTTTCCTATGAGGGATGTACTATTTATGTACACTATTATTCATCATTATTCAATGGAAGGATACACACCACTACTCATCTCTTCATTCATGTGATTCAGTCTCTTTTCTTCTCTCTATTTTTCCTGTGTATGCTTGTGAGAATTCTTAGTAGCAAGTTCTATTTCCTGTGCTTCTTCTTAGCATCATTGCTCATAGCATTGATATATTATTTCTACAATATTTCACCCGTATTTTATTCTCTTTCTATGAATTGAGCTTCCTCTTGTGTGCATTCCTCCCATAGGTGAGATTCATTATAGAACAAATTCCTAAAATGGGTGATTCCCATGATCTTGGGATACCATTCAAGGTTGTCATCTCCACTTCCGCTTCTTTTCTCCAATAGATTCTAGTTGATTTTTGATTTGAGAGATCCTTGTGAAGTAATATTAAATGATTTCTAACATCTGTATCTTCATACCCTTGAGTTGAGTCCTCAAGGTCATCTTCATGTTGATATTCTTTTCTTCATATAATCTGGTCGATAAATTGAACATCTCATTGGGAGTCTTCAAAGATGATACATGTGAGATCCAATTGTATTTTATGGAGATGGAAACAATCCTCTTGGATTTGACTAAGTCCTTTTTATTCTTTGCGTTTCCATCATCGCCCTTTGGGTCTACAGCTTCTCCTTTGATATGGTCTTGTAATTCATGCTCTTTTATATGAGAAGCACTCTATACTTCCATGCATAGAATTTCTCGAATCCTTCAAGATTGTCCTCAATATTGGTACTATTTTTCACCATGATAAAAATGATAACCTTAAGTGGAAATAAAGAGAATAGAACTTACCAATGAGATTGCTTCAACTAGATTCTTGCTTCAATGCTTTTCTGGAAGACTGCTTCTGGTGGACCTAGGGTTTGACAAAGAAACCCTAATTTTTCAACTTAGGTGACTTTCAAATCTGATTGGATAGAAAGATGCGCCCCCTCAAGGAAAGATGAGAAGTATACTCATTTTCCCAAGACTGTGGACATAATTGCAAAATATTTGATGCCCTAGTCTTCTCGGCAGTAGTGTTAGGTCAAAAATTGAAAATCCACAGAAGGAGATAATTATTCCATAGAAACATGCGCCCTCCTAGGGAGAATTGGGTGGTCCTCCTTTTCATCTGATCAGTGGAGGGAAGTGCTCGGAATTGAAATCCCTATGTAACACCCCAGGTTTGACCCCATTTGCATTAAAAATGTATATGATGTATATATTGTAGCTAATCACAGTGTGGAGCTCAAGGAAAAATCCCCACCATCGATTTATTGTTTTATGTTTTGGCGATTAAAAACGATGCCGATGGTATTTTGTGCTAGCCGGGAACATTATAATTTTGGACATCATGTAAATATGTAATTTAATTAAAATACCCACAACCATCTATGCCAATGCAACAGTAAAAACTATGGGGGCATGATTTCCTAAGGATAGGGGGGGAATATTCAAACCTTTGAGCCAATGGGGAAAAGCTAAGTGTCAAGGGGAAAACCCATCAAGCTGTCAACCACCTTTCTTGTCTTATTCACCCAATCATTTATTTCTGCCAGATATTGGTTGAGGTAGTGGTTGCATGGGGATGGGAAGAGTATGGAAACCCAAATTCGAATTGGAGAAGCCATCAATTTTTGGGAAACATGATTTTGACTTATGGGGAAAGTTAACACCCAAAAATGCATGCCCATTCTGGGGTTCAACCATGTCCTCCATTTCCTCACACACTGGAAGCTTGGAGTGCTCTCTCCTTCATGTTTTTTGGATACTTGTGCATTTTCCCTCACATGGGAAACAATTTTCTTCATTTTCCCCTATGGCTAGGAAGTTGTTTTGGTAATGCTCAGTGATGGGCTCTTTCATTCACGAATTGATGTTGTTTTCCTCATTGTGCATGCCCAAGAAATCTGTTTTGGTGTTGTGGAGTGAATGGGCAGCAAAGAATTACGATTTTGGGGTTTTTAGCAGTCGATTTGGCTCATCCAATGCCCAAAATCATTGCTGAATTTGAATTGCTCATTCTGGGTTGTTTTTCCCCATTTTATTTTTTTGGTTGCAAAACATTTTTCCTCAACCCAGAAATTTGTATATTGTTGTGTGTGCATATTTTTCCTTGCTCTGAACTGGTTTGGAGTGGAATTGGGTCTGAATTAGCTTGATAAACCTAGTGTAGAAGGGAACCCCATAGACAGATCAGGAGGGGTTGGTTTTCTTCTTTGCACACCATGAAGATTAATGGAAAGGAATGCATAGCCCGAGGGACTGTGTAGCATAGAAGGGGATGATTCCTTTTGTTGGGCGTGTAGATGTTTTAGAAGCCAAGCCAGATTTGGTGCAGTTGTCCATAGCTCTATGGTTGAGCTCACTAGTTTAGCAGTTCAATCTTTCCAGCTCCTTAGTATCCTGAAAAACCCAAATTAAGTTTTGTCTTGGATGAATTTTGTTATGTCTTTGGCTATGTGTGAGCCTACTATAGTTCCCTTATTCCTGGTGGGAATCATGCCAATCTCGGGGGTGGTAGTGCTGCTGAGAGATTGATGAGCACACTGGCCTATGGTTGGGTGGAACATTGCAGCGACATAGTTGGTTGCAGGATACGATTCTTTCAGGATAAGTATCTCTTGTGTTAATCTCTGCATTTGTATTTGCTTGATGAAATATGATGAACATGTCTAATTTGTTGAATGCTTGAATGAAATGTAATTGCTTCCATTGTATATTGCATGTTTTACAAATCTGTGTATGTTTGTAAGTTCAATGCATTTTATATTACGTTCATGGGGCTTAGATTGCCCGGATTGAGAGCATCATAGTCACATCTTCTCTCTGGTAGAAGGGTGGGGACGTGACACCCTAGTTTCTTCAATTTCTTCTAGATATTTTTTTTATATCTTGATTCAAATGTATCTCCGAAATTCCTACCCCTAAAGGTCTGAGGATGCAACCAAGGATGTAAGAGAATATAACCTTGTGTTGGAGATACAACATATTCTATGTATATTTTAAATATGGATATGTATCTATACAAAGTGAAAGAAAATATTTTGTGGTTAGATAAGTAATAGAAATTTCTCCTTTGACGCCCTTATAAAATGAGAGAAGAGATTTGTAACCATGCCTCATAATCCAAAGATATCTCCCAAAATTGTCATTAAAACTTGAGTAAGTCATCCTTCTTTTTACAACAAGGGATATGCCCATTAGCATGTGGCTATGTACAAGGACACCTACAATACAAAAGGAGAGAGGTCCAAATTTGAGCTCTTGCTTTGCATCGCTAAGGGTAGTAGAATGGTTTCTAAATTGTTCTATTTATAATATTCTATAGATTCACATGTTGGGTATAACCTTATCACCTAATTAGGACCTTTATTTAGGATGTAGCCTTGATTGTTTTTATGAATAACATTAATAGGGTACAAACTAGAGAATTCACTATTATGCCTACATGGTGAAAGAAATTATTCTTAGAGATGAAAGACCCTTTCCTTTGGATAGTAACTACTCATTTGATTCCTAAGCAGTCCAAGACACAAACATAATCCCCACATGATGAGCCTAAATTTTATCTAATATCAAGGATCTCTAGACAAGGGTGTTAACATAGAAGAAATGTTAAACTTTACATCAAATGATGAATCCCAAACAAAAGGGAGTAAGCATGATAATAATAAATATTCCAATGACAAAAAAAGGATCTAATATGAGCTCAAGAAATTTTGTGGCATTCTCATCCATGCTTTCCCAACAACAATGGATACCCACTTGAACCCAATTAAAAGTTTAATTCATTAACTAGCCCCATTCACCATTTAAGAAATTTCCCCTCCAAAAAAATTTCAGTACATTACAATTGAATAAACTATTAGACTACAACAAAATAATACAAACATAGATTAATTCAAAATCATGGAAAACATGGAAATACATGACCATATTATTTCTTAATCATAACCACATATTAAAGAATACACTGATTCAATAGAACATACAATAAAGAGTCAAATTTACAGAATGAAAACTTATATTTTAATGAAATTGATCCAAGAAATTGGCTACATAGGAGCAATTCACCTCTAAACCAAATCCATCTATTGCATATTCCATCCCCATGCTATGATATTAGTACAACAAGGCAAATAAACTATTTATAATTATAGATCACTCAACCCAACTCATTACTATAATCATGAAGCAATTCTACTTACTATAGCTCTAGCACTTGAGGCACCTCATCCCACCATCAATAAACCATGAAAATATCTTCTCACTACTGCACACAAAGAAACTTGTACCTTCATTCTATCTATTACACAACCCTTAGGAATTCACTACCATGTTGTTCTCCAATGTGTGCAAAAATGTCCAATTTTTTATTTCCTTTTGGGAAATCGCGGCGGAGTATGTTGTAGATACAAATAAGCTAGTGAATAAGAATACCATGTAGGTGATGGTTTCCTAGATTTTCCAATGTCCATTCTCAACTAGTATAATCAATTTCCTTTCCAAGGTATTGAAATCCAACCTTCATAGTGTCAACTCAATGGGTTGTAACATTTGGTAATGTATATGTTGGAATATGTAATGATGAATTGTGTGGTATTGTTGGTTAAAAGGAATAAATAACTCCACAATTATAAAATAGAGTTATCTCACATGCATCATGCAATAAAATCTCTTATTACCATTCTTTATATAAGAGAGGTGGAGAACTATTTATCCTACATGTTATGAAATGTAAATATTCCATACCTCTAGCTATATAATAGAGATGAAGCTTGAGAACCATTTAGGGTATGTTGGTGAAATATCATTGTGGCGTGATATGAAGATGGGAATCTTACCATGTTAAAAGCATCATCATCATTAGAAGAGTGAGGGGTTGATCCAAGAATACCATGTTAGAATATTGAGCATAAAATTATCAAAATAAAAATGAAATCACTTATATCTGAAAAATATATTCATCAAACAATAAAGCACTAAGCATCGGTCTGTTCATTGTCTTCACCATGATAAGATGCTATAGATACATTCCCATAAAAAATTAAAACATATTCTACACAAGAAGGTTGAAGACAAGTAAAACATGAAAAAGGCACAACCTTTGCAAACATCATGATTAAAACTGAAACTAAACCCTAATGAAAAAAAAGATAGGAAGATAATGATAAGAACCAAATATGAGTAAACAAAACTCTCACTAGTGACAAAACCATGTAGAAACTTACCGACATATCTGTAGACCCTCGACCAAAAAGCAATGAAAATAATAGACTTGCAATGACTTTTTCTCTTTGAATTTGAGTGAACAAACCCTCTATGAAGGCTTGGGGCATAGGTACATGCCTTTTGTGAAGGAAGGTTATGTATGTACATGCCTTATTGACCTAAAAAATGTGTAACTATCTACTAATTCCATGTAACTAATAATTTAAACCCTAATGCAAAAAGAAAATAATATAATGAAAATAATTTCAAGATAAGAGTGAGTAAACCAAATATTTCTCACCAAGGATGGAACCTAAAAAGTAGATATGTAACTCCTCTGTAGGGATTAACACAAATAAATCACTTTTTAGTGAAAATTTTGCATAAACACCGGTATACTCTCTCTATCCAAAAGTAGGGCACATATGTATACACGGTATACACTCCTTATGTGAAGGCAAGGCATGTAGATGTTTGTCAAGGCCCAAAAGCTACAAAATTGTTGAAGTCAAGGTTTTTTTTTTTATGGAAACCTACAAAACCTTGAACTAGAAAAAGAAAAACAGCTAGATATGTTACTAGAGGGATAGATCCTTGATAATATATTAGAATTCAATAAACATCAGCTTCAAATCTACAAAAACAATGTAAAACTTGAAAATTTTCTAAAAAAAATATGAAAAATAAATGGTGAGTGTTGGGATTTTGAAAAAATAACAAGCATGTAGAAAAATGCCTAGACCTAAATAATAAACACAAGGATTTCATATATTTATGGCAAATATACTCAATATGGAGTGCCCAAAATATTTTTGAAGAACTGTTGCTTGTAATTTTTTTTTTTTAAATTATTGAAGAAAATAAAACAGAGTAACATGTTTGATATCATGTTAGAATATTGAGAATATGCATGCACATACAATAGTATGTTTACTAACATGCAAAAAAAAAGGATGGATCTACTAGTATAGCCTTCCATCCACACAAACAACAAATAATCAAAGTAAGAAACAAGAGACAAGAGAAGAGAATGATACACTAGATATACATGGTAAGACCCCAATTTTGGAACAAGCTAGCAAAATCTAGATATTACTTTGCAATGCATTCACTTTCCAAGAGGGGAAGTAAGTATCCTACTATTCTACTAATGTCCCAATTCTAAAATCAAGGAACCTTTAAATGTTGACTCAAGTAAGGGAGATGCAAGTATTTCCATCCATGCTACTGAAAGTCAACTAATCTATTTAAAAAAAATAAAATTAACATCTCACTTTAAAACATTTTTTAACTAATTGATTCTAATTCATCTTTTAATAATTTTGAGTCTACTACCAATTATTGAAAATAAAACAAATACATGTAAATACATATGGATCCACATGCACAACAATGTTCTAATATAATGGTAATGAAAACAACCATAAATAACAAAGAGCTCAAGAATTTTTATAAATGAAAACCTATAAAATCTAAATACAATTGTAAAGAGGACAACCAAATGTTTTAATACACATTAAAGCAATAAAGTATTTATGATTAAAATGTAACCAAATTTTTAATATATATCTAAAATACGATTAATTACAACTAATTACAATTTGCTTAGAATTTAAAATTAAAAACCGTACTAATATATATTGGCTAATATATTTGCACAGTAAAAAAACCTTTGGATGTAATCAAACTCTAAAGAAACAGAGCAAGAGCATTAATTGCATTGAATATATATATATTCCTTTAAAAAACAGTAATACCCTCTGATTTCCTCGGTGCTATTTTGAGAAATGGGGTATAAATTTTTGTTTCCTTTGACTTCATCTTAACGAACCAGACATGATAGTCTCAATGATTAATGAATCATTAAAACCAAATATAATCCAATAATATTTTGTTTATATACATAGACATCCATGAACAATGTAAGACTTGAGGTATTAAATATATTGAGGCCATATACTTGTAACTACTTTCTTACTTATTGGTTGAATGTCTATAAAAGCATTTTCTATCCACATCAATATTGTTTCGTAATATCATATTTATCCCTTAACTTTCTCAAATATCAAGCCTTTTGTTAGAATTTTGATGGTTATACAAGATCTTAAAACATTTAGCATTGTAACATAATAACCATAAGCAAAGTATCACTGAAACAAAGACAATCACAACCATACAAAATAACATGGAGATTTATCCTGGGCAACCCTCATGGGGGAGAAACCCCAACAAAGATTCCTCGATATAAAATTCGACCAAGTATAGTGTAAGACCCCAAGAACAAGAATATAAGCTCCCTTTCCGCAGTAGACTCTCTCTCTCTCTCTCTCTCTCTCTCTCTCTCTTGTGCAATGCTTGAGTGATAAGTATGTACAAATGATGGAGGGAGCCTCCCTATTTATATTCTTCAGCTGTGTGACCTTTTGTTCCAATAGGTCCGACTTCTGGGGCTTACTGGGCCGACCTCTCCTAGGAAGACTCAAAATAACATTTATATAATACTTTTATGGGTACTATTGTTAATCCATATTTATGTGAGAAGAAAATTAAAGAGAATATATATATTCACATACAAATATATATGGAAATAAACACAGTGATACAGTAAAATCATTTTCTATTAATTGAATGAAACAAAACAAGTTGTAAAATAAAAGCAACTATAATGGTGGTAGTTGTATATCTGGGAATAGATGTGGCAGCTACACTCACTCATGACAAGATGAATACAAAAAGAGGCAAAAGGGATTTTATTATAAATCCTTAGAGAGGGGGAAAACCCTAAGCCTAACCCTAGGAGATAAATCGTTATAAAGTTTGCAGCCCCAAGGTGGTTAGTTGTACAATCAACTTCTCGGGGTCATAACCTTTGCATATGATCCCCGTTTGGGATGCTCGATAGCCCGTTGGAAAGGTCTATCCAATATTTATAACTTTTTTGTGGGGCCAAATTGATTATGTTGGAAAACATTTTCCTCGATGAATCTCCAAAAAATGTCATTTAGGGCCTCAAAATGGACCTAAACGTTTGGGTCTTGAAAAGCTGTAGAAAATTACAAGAAAATTGCCAAAATGAAAAATTGTTATAAGCGGGTGGAATAGGTGGGTGGCCACCTATGCACATATTGATCAATTGCCTCGACTTACAATGAAGGTTTTACCTCATGAATTTTACATGACCAATTACATCAAGGACATCTCTGAGTGGAGGAACAACATCTCCAAAGGAGGAATACAATAAAAGTACAATAGAATATCTTCCAAAGTTACATTTCTTTCAACACTCATATTAACAAGGAAGGTATTCTACATCATTAGAAACAACCAAAAAAATAATTGTACAACTAACTGGTGAATCTATATGTCATAGAAATTTTTGAACAACAACAACATCATTTGTATGGAACAACATCATCACGGGACATCCTCATCAACATGAAACATCATCATGGAGCATTGTCTGTTAACACCAAAATTTGTTCACGTAGCTCTCCATGGTCTAAAGCATAGTCATGCATCATATTCCCACCATTATTTCCTCCATTTTCACCTTTATAACTAAATTTCCTCCATTTTCACCTTTTCACAGATTATTATTCCTTCCCCATAAATTAAGGGAAGTTGAGCATTTATTGTGATTTATCCCCACTCTCTCCAAAAAAGGACCAAAAAACCCTAAAACTAAGAATGGGTCAAAAACCCTTGGACCATCCTATAAACACATTGTGAAGGTCTCCCCAAAAAAGGCTTTTTGCCATTTGCTCTCAGTCACATCATACACTTTTCCCCATTATTCCCATATTTTTCCATGCCATTTCCCATGGTGTATGTTGAGATTTCTCCATAGCCATTTGGATCCATTCCCCATTTGACAACCATTTGTGGAAGACACTAGAGACCCAAACCCTGGAGCTGTGGGTCCATTTCCTCGGACATCTACGGTGGCCCACATTACAGAAAAAGGAATGAATGATTTTATGTTTGTTAGTTAGTATAATATATTTGAAAAACCTAAAAATTATTATTATTGTTGTTCTTGTTTCCCGTTATTATTGTTGAACTCTACCCTATGTTCTGGATGAGCCAGGGTAGGTTCTCAGTGGAGTCACCAAAATTGTAGTGGGGATTTTTCCCCTACTACTTGCAAAAGAACCGACCCTAGCTCATCCAGGACATAGGGTAGAGTTCAACAACAATAATGGGAAACAAGAAGAACAATATTAATATTTTTTACGTTTTTCAAATATATTATACCAACTAACAAACATACAAGAATTCATACCTTTTTCTACAATGTGGGTGACTGTATCCATCTGAGGAAATGGTCCCGTATCTCCATGGTTTGGGTCTCCAGTCTCTTCCACAAATGGTTGTCAAATAGGGAATGGATCTGAATGGGTATGGAGCAATCTCACCATACACCGTGGGAAATGACATCGCAAAATATGGGAATAATGACAAAAAGTGTATGATGTGACTGAGAGCAAATGTAAAAAAGTGTTTTGGGGGAGACCTTCACAATATATTTACAGGATGGTATAAGGCTTTTTGACCCATGGTATTTTTTGGTCCATGGTATTTATCTATGGTATTGTGACCCATTCTCATTTTTAGGGTTTTTTGGTCCTTTTTGGAGAGAGTGGGGATAAATCACAGTAAATGCTCAGCTTCCCTTCATTTATGGGAAAGGAATAATAATTTTTTGGACCATATTTGGTGGAAATTTAGTTGTGAAGGTGAAAATGGAGGAAATAATGGTGGGAATATGATGTATGACTATGGTTTAGACCATGGAGAGCTAGGTGAACAAATTTTGGCGTTAACATGGATCATATTCATGAATGGTGACATCATTGTAGTTTGTGTAAGATCCAATTAGATGATAGAATATTCCTAGATTGGTTTCTCAAAACCTTACTCCCCCCCATCGCCAAGGATATTTCATTTGAGTGCCCACAAACCGAGGAGGAAGACATATTGAAGGAACAACAGTTTCATCTCATCTATTCCCAATCAAGCTACCTGTATACCATTATACCTGATGCTCCCCGTGCTGGATCCTCACATCGAGATACGCCAAGGGAATCCCATGCTACTGATGGAGCCATAGACTCTATTACCCAACATCCTCACTTTTACTCGGCCTCTTGTTCAAGGACACCCCATTTCGATAACACCCCAATTGTTTCCCACCAAGGTTATGCCCCTGATTTTTCACGCGTAACAGCTTAGTCCAGAGCCACACCATCCTATGCACCTCCCACGCCATCCCCTCACATTCATAGACTAAATTTTTTGAAACACTCATGTAATGGCCAGACGACTGGCTTTTTAGCCCCACTAGCTGCTCATGTCTATTACCCACCACCTTTGCAACCTACTTTGACTCCAACTATGACTCCTCCTGCTCCTCGAGGGCAGGTCTACGCACAGTAGAACCTCCCTAACAAACCTGCCTCCAATAACCAACAAGGAAATGGAATGAATAAGAGAGTAGGAATCAGGGTAACAACCAAACTCAAGGAGGTGGCTAATAACCCAACCCTCCAAACAATAACAGAGCCAATCCCCCTGCACAAAATCCTCAACATCCCCTTCAACCTAGGAAGAACCCACAGTTGTGCACAAACCATCTGTGTGCCATTTGTAACAATTACAGACATTATACCCATCAGTTTCCTCACTTGAATCACGTCCACCTATTAATCCAAAATGATAGTCAACGTGACCCCAACGTGGCTGCTTCGACTCGACCAAACCTAACACCACCGGATCCTCCACTTATGGTGCTCCAAAACTCCCTACCAAAACAAGGGATGGTTGCAACCCAGCCCTTGGTACCACAAACTCCCACAAAGACTTCTCTAGCTCAACCCATTGATCATGGTGTCCATCACATCATGGCATTATCATCTGATGTCAACCTCCAAACTCGATGAAACCAATATGGTTTCACCATGGAAACTGTTGACCCATATGCGACATCTACCTCCACTTCTCTTGATATATCTTTGAATTTTCTAAGAACCCCCACACAAGGGACTTCCAAAGCACCACAGTTCCCTTTATGTCATTTTGCAAACAATTCCACAGCCAAAGCTATGCTCAACTGCAATATTGTTGACGACTTGGACCAATATCCCACGACCATGTTTTCTCTGGAAGTTCTCAAAACTTGTCCTTCACCACGTAAAACATTGTTATCCGCATTAGGTGGAATTGATCCCTCTGATTCTAGGTTGATCACCTTTGACCTGGATCACAGAGAAACCCATATGCCATCATTCGTCACCTTCCAAGTTTCGGTCATGATTCAGAATTTGGTTATTCATCAATGCATCATTGATGAGGGGGCATCCACCTATGTTATGTTGACATCCATTTGGCAGAAACCGAGATCCCCAATCCTTCAACCTTCTTCCACCGCTCTTCTCGCCTATGATGGTTGTGTTGCTTAACCCTAGGGTTTCCTCATGAATTTCCCTATTGAGCTAGCCAACAAAATAGTGTTGATTGACATAGAGGTTTTCAATGCCCAACTCGATTACAACCTCCTCCTAGGATGTAGTTATATGTATGCAATGTGAGTTGATGCCTCTATCGTCTTTCAACTCTTGATGTTCTCTCGTGATGGGAATATTGTGACCATCAAATAGCTAAAGTACTATGATCCAAAGGGGTCGGCCACACCATAACACGTCCTTCCTACTATCAACACTACCATCGACAAGATGTCTATACCATCCTTGTTTGTCGTTGGCTCGAGATTGTTTTCCAGTGCTCCTATGGAGGAAACCTTTTTGTCCTTACAACCTCCTCCTTTGCCGACTGATATATCGGATTTGTGCACTATCACATCCGATAGTGTTTCGAACTCCTCCCAACCTCAGTCACAACTTCAACCTCACCCTTGGGGAATTATTGGGGTTCATTCCCTATACACACAATTCCCTTCCTCTTTCCACCTTCCAGCATTGTGAGTAATCTTGTCATGGATACTCTCAACCTATTGGGGTACACTTTGGGTATTCCTGTGTGGTACCAGGATCCACCTACCCCTCCCCTGACTCCACAAGTTGTGTTTTCTCTCATCCAACCTATTGAGATGATGTTGCACCCACCTCCTGGTACACCAATGATGGCTTTTGTCTCCACTCCTGCCCCCCCTCCTCTTAAGAATGCTGGGGGAAAGGTGCCTAAAGTACTAACATAACTAAGTCCTCCTCCTACATGTGCTTTATATGATGTCCAAGGTAATGCAACACAAAATTGTCCCAATTTTCCTCTTCTTCGCAACCACATGCACACTCTAGTTGAGATTGATGACACTCCCATTGTCAATGTGCTATCCATACCTTCAGTTAAGAATAAATCACTCCAAACTAACCACCCATGTGCAGTTTGCATCCTACATCTTCATTATTCACATCATTTCCCAACTTTCCTGAGCATCGGTCTCTCCTCAGTGACCTTGGCAAAAACTCCCATGAATCTGATATCACAGTCCTTGAGGAGATCCACCCTATGAATTCTTCCTCAGACACCACTACCACCATTTACATGATCTCTAGTTCCAGTAGTTCTTCTGTCTCCTCGACCGTAAAATATCCATCTGATCTATCCATGCTCTCCTTTCATAATGAAAAGGAGATACTTGAAGCTCTTTTGACTCCTAAGTATCCTTGGGATGTTATGCATAACCGCTTCTTTTTCATCCCCTATGAGCCTTCTTCATCGTCAGACAAATTCTTTGTCAAAATGAAAGAATTCATCCATGGAAGTGTAGACTGGTTTAAAAACCCAATTCTGGAACCTCACGCCTTTAAACAAGGTAACATGGAAAAAATTTCACCAACTATTAAATTCGATATATAAACCACCCCTATGATAGTTGAGGATATTAGTCTTGGTGCCTCTTGTTCCCCTGAAGAAGTCACTTCATACAAAGCACTTTTTTTAGGAATTCTGTGATATCTTCGCTTGGTACTATACTGAGATGCCTGGGCTTGATCCTTCTATCGTTTAACATCACATCAACACATGGCTTTATTTTTCCCCCATTCACAAAAAGAAACAGCCTATTCACCTGTCGAAGGCTCTTGCCGTCAAAGATGAGATCGAGAAACTGCAGGAAGGAGGTTTCATATACCCCATCGTATATACCAGTTGGGTTTCCAATCCTGTTCCCGTCAACAAAAAACATGGTACCATTCGTGTTTGTACTAACTTCGGTGACTTGAATTTGGAATCTCCCAAAGACAACTTCCCCACTTCGTCCTTTGACCAGATCATTGACTCCTGCATCGGCCATGAAGTATTTTCCTTCATGGATGGTTTTTTTGGTTGCAACCAAATTCAAATCTGTAAAGAAGATCAGTACAAAACATCTTTTACTATCCCTTGGGGCACCTTTTCATATCGTGTCATGTCGTTTGGCCTTAAAAATGCTCAAGCCACTTTTCAGCGAGCCAGAAAATTTTCCTTCCACGACCTCATCCACATTATATTGGTCTATCTAGATGATCTCATGGATTGATATTAGAAGCGTTCTCAACATTTGGATGACTTACGACAAGTATTCTTGTGATGTCACAAATATAACGTCCACTTGAACCCCCTCAAGTGTTTCTTTTGTGTCCCAGTTGGTCGATTACTCAGATTCATTGTGTCTCACAAAGAGATTGTTGTAGATCCTCTTAAGGTTCAAGCCATCCTGAATCTTCCCCCCTACCACGTACTTTGCTCTAATAGTAGATCCTCTAAGGCAACACCAATTTCATTTGTTGATTTATTCCAGCCTATGCGACGAAAGTCCATGGATTCTTACGCCTTCTCTGTACCAACATTACTTTTATTTTGGATGAGCATGTGCAAGGCGCTTTCAATGCACTGAAACAAGCTCTAAATTCCACTCCTTTATTGTCTCCTCCCGACTTCACTAAGGAGTTTATCCTCTATGTGTCAACATCAGAGAATGCTATCGCTGGAGTCTTGGTTCAAGAAGACGATGCTCGTCAAGAGCATGTGATTTATAATGTAAGTCAGAAGCTCTCCAGACCACCTTTACGTTACTCCCACGAACAGAAGATGGCCCTCACCGTCGTATTTTTGGTACAAAATATACGTCACTACATCCTCTTGATCCGCACTCAAGTTGTGGCTGATTCCAACCCCATGCGTTATCTCTTGAGCTGCCTCCTTGTCTAAGGTCGAGCTGCCAAGTGGATTTTAATTCTCCAAGAGTATGATCTGAAATTTGTCACACCAAAAATATTCCTTGATGGAAGACCTCCCTTCGTCATCTACCTCACCACCTATCATAATCAATCTTTCTCATGAATTCTTATTTTTCATCTCTATGGAATACCCATGGTATGGGGGCATCCTCCTGTACCTGTGCACATAGAAATTTGGGCCCTATTTAAGTTGTGAAGATCATCTTCACATTCGACACTAACCTACTTGATCCCTCCTCATTGGAGATGTCTTATATTTCCATGGTGTTGACACCATACTGCACTATTGCCTCACCCACGATGAAGCTGAACAAGTCATGAATGACCGTCATAGCGCATCCTGTGATGGACACCTCTCTAGTTTGACCACTGCTCAAAAGATACTCCATGCTAGTTATTTCTGGTCCACCCTCTTTATTAATTGCATCCATGCAGTTAAACATTGTCACAATTGCTAGCTCTTTGCTCCAAAAGCAAGGACACCTCCCACGTCGCTACATCCTGTCATTGTAGTCGGTCCCTTATGCAAATCATGGATATTAAATTCATGACCTATAATCCTCCTTCGATCGGTGGCCATAAATACATCATTTTAGCTATCGATTACTTCACCAAGTGGGTTGAATCCATGCCTACGTTTAATTGTAAGGCTGACACTACGTCACATTTATTTTTTAACCACATTATCATGTGTTTCGGTGTCTTCCAATAGTTAGTATCAAACCAAGGTTCTCACTTTGAGGACGTTGTTTGGATAGAGCTCTCAACCATGTTGAATTTTGAACACCGGTATTCCTCTGCTTATTATCCTTAGGGAAATGGCCAAGTTGAGGCTGTCAAGTACAAGATCATCAAAACCATGCTCTGATGGATGGTAGACAAACACAAGTCCAACTGGAACTACTTGCTAATTTCTTCCCTTTGGGCCTACCAGAAATTGACTAAAACTGCCACTAGTTTTACCCCATTTCACTTATTCCATGGTGTGGAATCAGTTCTTCCCATTGAATGCCAGATTTCGTTGCTTTGCCTTACTTTCAAACTTCTACCTGACACTTCAGCATTAGAACAATACCTACTTATGCTTGAACATACCAATGAGGATCATCATGCTGCTCTCCAAATGATCGAAGTGACTAAGACTTGGTCGAAGTCCCATTATGACTCCCATGTCCATCCTCGCACCTTTAGCGAGGGGGATCTAGTCCTCGTTTATGACCAATCCAATGATAATATAGGGAAAATGGAAGTTTTATTCCATGTGGTATGGCCCATATGTCATCCATCGATGCCTTGGTAAGGGAGCATGCCTACTTTCTAACTTTGACAGACACCTCTTGAAAAATCCCCGCAATGGGCTCTAGCTCAAGATGTTCTATTCCTGAAGTAACTCACCATGAGTCCCCTTGTTTCATAATTTTTCCTTTTTGTTTTACATCATTTTTTTTCCATGATTCTCATAGTGTGTTTCCTTGGTTGTTCCAGATGGATCCTACCTCACCATGCTACGTTGGTTTTGCTAACGGAGCAAGTAGATCGTCTCCTAATCTCACCTCAGTTGCATGGGTCATTTATTCCCCGTCACATGAGTTTATCCATATCGACCAAATGTGTGTTGGTATTTCTACCAACAACCATGCTCAATACGACAGTGTCACTGGTCTCTTGACCGTCTCCCTCCACTTGGGTATTTGTCGCCTTGATGTCTTCTTAGACTCCTAGCTGCTTGTCTCCCAGTTGAATAACTATTATCAGGTACACGGTCCTTTCCTTTTTAAAAATTTCATGCGCACTAGACTCTTATTTAGACATTTCAAATCCATTTCATTCATGCATGTTCCCAGAAGTCTCAATAGTGTAGCATACCAAATGTCTAATGAGGTTCTAGAGTGGCACATCAATCATTGCATATAGGAAATACACCGCATCATGCATCATCATATAGTCATGCATACATTTGTCATATACATCATATAGGAATAATCATAAAAAGACTCATAAAATCCCATAAAAATACATAAAAAAGTGCATCCACGTGCATATATATCATATCATAATGTTCAATACAAAATGAGAAGCTCCACAGGATTTCTCGTTTGATCATACATATCATACAAAAATCCCCATGCTCAAACGAATTGGGGGAAGAATTACAAGTTGCTAGCTTGAGTCCTCCTCCTCTGGATTTGTGTCCTCTTCTGAGTCCTCCTCCTCATCAAAGCTCTTCTCCTCCATTGGCACATCACCCTGCGACACCGCTCTGATGTACTCGATAGTAATCGCAACCTCTTCATGAGAGAGATCCACTCCGGAGGAGCCCTGTAGGACGCGACGATCAGATCATTGTCAAGGTACTGCCATCTGTCACCAATGACCACCTCTCTATGTCCAACCACAGTGAATCCAATGTCACACTTCGGTGTCTCCTTTTCCCGTAAGTGGGTGGATCTAAACCCTTCACTCTGTCCCTGCGTTTCTGGTACCCCTCTAGAGGGTGTAGTCCTACATCTGCACATGCACATAGTATGTCATCAGTATCTATCACACACATGATCTAGATACCACTATGCTAGCACACTATATATGAATGCAACTGCAAAGCATCATGTATACGTACTGTCAGGTCCCCATACCTGCTTTGGAGGTCGAGGCATATCGGGGTCTCCCCTGTAATCCATCCCAGCAAATGAATAGTCTTATATGAGGAATGGAAGCTATCGTCACTATGAAAAAATATCTCGGGTGAAGAAGCAACCCACCAAGTCGCCTCCCTCTTTGATCATCATCTCACACCACCTCATCATGCGAGGCTCGCGAGGTCCCCCCTCACGCACCGCTAGATGCGGTCGTAGTGTAGGAAGTCGCTCAAAGAAAAATGAGCACAAGAAGAAGAGGAAATAAAAATCCCCACCCACTAAGCTAGCATGGTTCAACCCATGCTGAACCACAGTCAATTACATATGGGCCCACTGATAATAGGTTCCCCTTGGCACACTCTCTACCGTTAGCAGTTGACTTCCTGAGATCTTGTGCAACCCCATCGATCCTAGTATGAACAACACCATAACTTCCACTGCTCAAGTCTCCAGAATCTCGATGTCGCACACTAGTATGTATGACTTGTGCACATGCACTGAGGCATAGCAATTCCTGGAGGAAAGTTCATCCATCAGCACCCCCCTTGGGAGCTTCAGTGTTGTGTCTCCGATCACACCTAGTAATGAAAGGCCAGTCAGAAAATACACCTCTTAGAAGGTGATCTCCAAACACCCACCCTGGATGATGAAACACTCATTGTCTCGGTCCCAGTAGCTCACCAACGTTTCCAACAACATTTTTGTTGAACGCATCAATGGGATCTAGAAGAAATTTAACAACCCACATCAAGCGAGTGAATCCTATACTACCCCATCATAATCCACCTCCTCTCGGAGGTCCCCAATTTCTTTCTCTCACCACACGACTCGAGGAATCCTACACATACATAGTCTTTGTTAGACCCAATCACTCACAAACCCTCATTCTGGTTTATGTCACAACTATTTTCCCTTTTTGAGCGACCCAAGTCCCGTAAAAATGTCGGAGATGTGTGACTGGTTTTCTCTTACCTGCTACATAGGTGCGACCTAGGTCGCACCTGTCTCCTCAACATGTGTAATCGGGTTGTGCCTGTCTGCATGATAAGTGCAACCTGGGTTTCTCCTTTTCCCTCAAAAAGTGTAACCCGACCTTGAGAACCCTTCGTGCTTCGCCAAGGCCCTTGGAGTGAGGAAAACAAAAAAATGCACCACTGAAAATGACGGGCTCAGTGAGAGATCTTACCTGCAAGTCAAAAATTAGAAAATTGTTAGTCCAGTTGAAAGAAATCTCTAGTTGTGTTTTGGGGCCCTCCACTCCAACTCAGCACTGCACAGTGAAAATGACACATGTCATGCGGTCCCCCCTATTTGTAGGCCTCCATTTGGTCTAGTTTTTCTTTCTTTCACCACAAATTCATCTAGCATCCATTTTTTACATCGTTCACACCGCCAGGTTCAGTTTTGTGTCCTCTTCCCATTTCCAAGACCCGCGTCTCGTGATCTTTTGTTGATTTTTGGGGCCATTTCCTAGATTCACCTCGATTTGTGTGCCACAATGTGAATCGACCCTTGTACGTATTGGCATGTCCATGAGCAATCCGCTCCATCTATACTGCAAAATTGGATTTGTTTTACCACCATCCATCATCCTGCAAGGAGGCCCCATTAGTGTTCCACTATTATTCATCATCATACATGTTCACAACCTTTTGATACATCGAACACTTCCTCCTTGCTTGACTGACCATTATGGAGTTTCTGTTAAGCTCTTTTTTGACTTCTAAAATAATGAAAATATGTTTGAGCACGCTTTCTTCCTTTGACGCTCGTTAAAATATTTGAAAGGGCATCAATGTGGACTCATTTATATCCTTTTTCAAACTACGTAGAATATTAAAATAAAAGGACCACCCTAGCACCTTCCAGCTATGAATGTTTCCCTTTGTATATGTTTATGCTTTGTCGTACATTGGGACCATAACTTACAAAATTTATCATTTATGGGTTGTGTTTAAGCTCTTTTCCAGCCCTCTCATTAAGAAAAGATTTCCAAGAAAACTTGGTTTCGTTCATGCTCGTAAAAGTATTTGAATGACCGTCAAGTCAATATAGGTTTAACATTTTAGGGCCTGGTTGGACTACCCACGGTAAAGAAGTCTTTCTAGCCCTTTCAGTTGGGAGAGCTCTCCTTCGTATAATTTTATCCTTTTTCGGGATCAGGAGACTGTTGTATGAAAAAGAAAACAATTGGAGTCTTATTCCTATTTTCATACTCTCTAAACATGAAAAAACCATCGAGCATTTCCCGTCTCGGGCTCAACAAAAATACACAAGATAGTATCATATCGAGCTTACTTTGATCCCTTCTTTGTGCTCCTTAAACTATGAAGAAGGCCCAAACGGTGTCTCTAGGCGCCATCACATGTGTTTTCACATTATGGAATCTTTCCCCCATGTGTTCATAGTACTCTCCAATGAGTCTCCCTTGGATCCCCTGGATATCACCATTCAGGTTACCCCCTCCAATTTTTCCCATTGCAGTTATCTCCCCGGTTTCAAAACTATGATCCCTTTCCCATGATTCAGTTTCATTTGTTGTCATGTCATCCCTTCCGTCATACTCTACAAAAAGGAAGTTTTAGTCCCTTGTACTCTCCTACCCATGTTCCCCATTCAATGTCTTATTCCCCTCGTGCTTCTATCAAGGAAACATCATTTCCTTGTTAGTTGCAGGTCTCCCTCTGTTGACGTCAACACATCTATTCCAAAGGATAGACACATAGGTCCATGTATCCTGGTTTCATCCACCTCATTGAGGAGTTCCGTGGACCACTTGAAAGGAGTAGTTAGTTCCTTTCAAGTTGGTTGTGTCTCACATGCTCGACTTCATCTCCATCATCACACCGTTGAGATTCGTATAGGGTATTGGTTCCTTAATTATTTGTTTAAAGAGCCCGGTTGTCTCCCAACTCTAGTACATTGGCGAGTCTACTATGGGACCCACACATTTTCATGTCCGTTGTGATTTCTGGGATGCGTTGGAAATAGTGTTCGGAATCCCCCAGTGTTATGCTTCTGTGTAACTCCAGTACTTGATGCCATTTATTGTACCTCATAGATTCTGACCCTCATTCATTGAATCCATTCATATATGTGTACCTCCAGATTCAACAGAGCATCAGTTGTCATGATATTGCATTCTATGAGAATTCCATTGTTCTGTAGAAATAATAGATCAATGCTATGAGCAATGATGCTAAGAATAAGCACAAAAAATGTATCTTGCTACTAAGAATTCTCACAAGAATACACAGGAAAAATAGAGAGAAGAAAAGAGACTAAATCACCTGAATGAAGAGATGAATATTGGTGTGTATCCTTCCATTAAATAATGATGAATAATAGTGTACATAAATAGTACATCCCTCATAGTAAAATCGAGTTGTATGGAGACAACTCATAAAGCTAAAAAATACTGACTTACCAAAATATAGCAAACCCCCATAGGTGGCTAAAGCACTTCCCAAATCTATCAAGGACCTCACGAATTGGAAAAAGCATGAGTGAGTTGTCAAGGAGATGGAAAAAACATGCTAATCCTAGAAAATGGAGGAAAATTCATGAAGTATGGGTTGGAAACAAAAGCACCCAGTTTCCTAGTTTGACTAGCTTTAACTTATCCACAAAAAAGCAGAAAAAGTAGAAAAAGCAGAATCTGCTATAAAGTGTTGTATACTAATTTTAGATGGTTAAAAGGTGGTTAAGATCAACCCAGAATTAGAAATAAATCATTCCTAGATGGCATGTATTGACTTTGAGGTGCAAGTGGATGCCAACTAATTAAGCTAGTGAGTGAACAATTAATCAAATAATGATTAATTATTTTTTCCTAAGTTATGAGTGGGTTTAATATATTCCAACATGTTCCTATGTATCATTTATTCAGATCATTATATGTATTCAGCCTCCCATTGAGGTCACCATTATGTATCACTAGTTTTATGTATGTATTGATTGGCTCCCATTGTTTAAGCCTTGATCCCCATTTTTTATATTGTGACATTGTTACGAGCATGGATATGCCCGCCTCGTCCATATACATGTCTGATATTTTATGTACCTCATCCATTTTTGAGAAGTAATACAAACAAAATCCACTGTAGTTTGAACAAGGAGACTCCAATACTCCTTCGCTCTCCTCTCCAGTATCTCCACTATCGTCACCATTTTCCCTTGATCTTATGATGTCTATCGACCATACGATGAGCTCCTTCCCTCACACATTAGGGGGCAATCTGTTAACACCAAAATTTGTTCACCTAGATCTCCATGGTCTATACCATATTCATACATCACATTCCCACCATTATTTCCTCCATTTTCACCTTCACAACTAAATTCCACCAAATATGGTCCAAAACATTTTATTCCTTCCCCATAAATCGAGGGAAGTTGAGCATTTATTGTGATTTATCCCCACTCTCTTCAGAAAGGACAAAAAAACCCTAAAAATGAGAATGGGTCAAAATACCATATATAAATACCATGGACAATAAAATACCATGGGTCAAAAACCCTTAGACCATCCTATAAATACATTGTGAAGGTCTCCCCCAAAACACTTTTTGTTTCCATTTTCTCTCAGTCACATCATACACTTTTCTTCGTTATTCCCATATTTTTCCACTCCATTTCCCATGGTGTATGTTGAGATTTCTCCATACCCATTTGGATCCATTCCCCATTTGACAACCATTCATGGAAGATACTGAAGGCCCAAATTGTGGAGCTGCGGGACCATTTCCTTAGACGGCTATGGTTTCCCACATTGCAGAAAAAGGTATGAATGCTTTTATGCTTGTTAGTTAGTAGAATATATTTGAAAAACCTAAAAATATTATTAGTGTTTTTCTTGTTTCCTGTTATTATTGTTGAACTCTACCCTATGTTCTGGACAATCTAGGGGAGGTGATTTTTCACGTAGTAGGGGAGAAATCCCCACTACATCATCATGGAGCATTGTTACGAAGAGAAATTCCTATGGCTTGGGGTACCACAACAGACAGCTTGACTCTAGAAATCAATCCTTTCCAATATGCAAAAGAAATCAAATATCTAAACACTAAAGGATCAGACCTCGTACCTTATTTCAGACAATTGAAGTAGATCCCCGTTGAGCTTTCCAACTTCAGCTTGAATTGATGAATCACTTCCTCAACAACAAGTAAACAAGACAAGCATACTATATATATTGGTGTTAGATCTACTATAGCATATATAATCAACAATGTATAAGCATTTGAAATCATCCATGGATAAAATATTCATTCAAACATACATTATTGGACAGGAAAAGATATTTCTATTAATATAAAATCAGAGATTACAATGAATACAACCTTTGTTGGCACGTTTGCGAATCGAAGAAACTGAATCCCCGACTTGGGCCTCCACCACCTCAATCCTCCATCTCTCGATAGCAAGCTCACAAGCAAAAGGCAAGCTTTGGAAGAACACTAAAGTGCTCCAAGGGACAAAGGGATGCAGACTCAAGCACAAGTTCTGGCAACAATAGACTATAGTTTCTTTTCTCTCAACTCTCTTATGCCTTCAATGTATCCAAAGGGTTCCTTATATATATTTTCAATGGGGTAATGAAAGGTCGAATCCAAGCGATCTCAAGGCATATGGAAGGCCAGGAGACAAGTGATTCGGATCCATGTCAAGGAAAACTCCAAAAGGATTTGGATTTTGTACACATCCCAATGTACGCGGTTTTAGGGGTCAAACCCGCGTATATACGTGATAAGGGGTTTAAAAGTCGTGTATAGAAATTTTCTCATGTTTATAGGGATGGTCTATGAATCATCAAAGGACAAAAAATGGTCCAAGGGGTCTAAGGAGTCTGTAGAGGGATAGGGGAAGGCCATACAAGTGTGATTCACCTGGTGTGGTAAAATCAGCTATAACAACTACCAACCCCAATTATTTGCACACACTATCAATCATATGTGAAATACTTACTTCATTTTCTTGGTAGTAGGGGTCCTTGAACAACTTATTAATCTCAAGGTAGTACTAATCTTAAAAAGAAAAGACCTCCCTTATCTCTTCTTTTAAAGCATAGTATTCCATGAAATACTGAAAATATTCCTTAAAGTTTTTTCCACTGAAAATTTGACCAAAAACACTTGTATATTTATGCCATATGACTTCATCATAAGTTGGAAGACAGAAGTCATCAACATCATCCCTAATGAATCTACCCTAGGGATCTTCATAGCCTTCTTCTTCGATCACAAAAGGTACCAACCTCATGATGGGAAATTTATTCAACTAAGATTTCTTTCCACAGGGGTGGAGGGAAGAATTTTGATACTATTGTAATGAACCTAAACCAGATTCAAAGGTTCACTAACTCTATTACACAATTTTTAAAACAAACTAGCTAATAGGCAAGGCAATTTGCAAGCTGAATGAGTGAACATAATGGTGATTCAGTTAGATCAACAAGGAAATGGAATGGTCCTGAATGTTCAGTTTCCTAAGCACAATGTGTTGGGATCTTTTATGTTTCGAACATCATACAGGATGAAGTCTACTTCCAGGCTCTTGGGAGTCGCAACATATGCCTACTAGAACCCTTACAATATAGTCTCTAATAAACCAATGGTTATGAGATGGGATCAAGGAGCCTTTGAACTATGATATGTATGTATATATCATTATTTTCAGGTTTGTATAGATTAGAAAAAGTATTAGAAATATTTCGGGATTCGCATTCGTAAAAATAGCTCTTAGGACAACTCACGGGGTTTGTATTTTGGCCTTCCCAAACAGGTGAAGGGGGCTACAAATTCTTTGTTTAGATCCTTATATGAGTATGTTAAGGAAACATAAGAACAAGAATGACTGAAATTAGTGACAGAGAGGTTGACTTATGCATAATACAGTAAAACTAATCAATTCTAAGTACAAATTTAGACAAGGTTAAATTAAATCATGCCAAAACCATTCATTTTGATTCATATTTTCATAAAATTTGTAAATAACTACAAAAAGAATCCATTGATAGATGCGTCAGCTTCATGAACAAGGATATAACAAAACTGTTAAGGGGCACATCACCCAAATCTTAGTTGAGGTACATCTCCCAACCACTCAGTAGAAAATATCGCAATACCAAATTACAATGACCAAAAGCTTCGATACTGATGTGTTATCATTATTTTATAGATAACATGGCTTCTAGATTGAATTTTCTCTTCGTGTGGCCCACTTTCCTCAACCCATGCGCCCTCATGAGTTGGATTGTGACTTTCATGCTTTTCTATTGAGATGCCTCTTTCTTCATTTGGAAATTGTTCCCTCCCGCTTTTGGATTGACTTTCCTTTTCTCATTTTTGGAAACTACGCCCTCCAGCTTTTGGGGATGACTTTACTTTCTCCTTTTTGGAAACTGTGCCCTCCTGACTTCCAAAATTTCCCACTTTTCATCCTAACAACTTTTCATGTACTTGCCTTCTTTATCCTTTTTTTTCTAACTCCCTGATTTTGTGTTGCTTTTATCTTTTCCTTCCTTTATGGATGTTTCTAATTTTCTCATGGTGGATATTTACGATAAAACTCTTTGATTCCACAAGGATTCATACACCCACCTTTTCCACCTAGAACATCCACTATGGTCCAAAATTAAATATAATTGAAATCTATAATTACTGAAATATTTCTAATCCTAAGTTTGACAAATTTACCTATTATGGGTAATTACTTTATAAAAATGTCCCCTTATAAATTAATTTATTATTCCATTAGGGATCATGGGGTTATAAACTACTATGGGGTCCTCCATGGTGTTATCACAAATTTTGGGGACATTACATTGCACCTCAAGGGATTTGACCCCTCTCTGCACTTATAAAGCCTTAGTTAAGATGGATCTATGTTGGTTCCAAACAAACAAAAAATACAACATTTAAATCATCTCATCCAAAACGTTTAAAAAAATATTTACACCATCAAAATGGTGAATTGTAATAAAGTAATAATCATGTTTAGTAATAATGGTTTTATAATTAAGGTGTCACACATAAATCCTACAAATAAGAAAAAAAATTAATAATTAATTATGAATTATGAATTAATAAACACTTGTATCCATGCATAGTGATCCGTCGGATCTCAACATGAGTGCATTAAAAGTTTTTTTAAAGAATGCGTTTACCAGTCTACTTAATTCATGAAACAACACTAATAGAAATTAAATGCTTAAACAGAAATGAAAAGAAAAACTGATAACCAGATGTGGGAAAAAAAAACACAGAATCAGAGAGTCACAAACAAAAGTTGATAACAGAGTTCACCCCCTTCACTGGGCTACGTCTCCGGGTCCCTCTCCAATGGGTACCGATCCAATTAATCTCTTTAAAATGGTACAAAAATGGTTCTGGAATCAACTTCAGCAACTGTGAACAGAATGTTGTACAAATTCTTCAAGACTTCTCTTCTGGAAATTACAATTAGCCTTCAAAAGGCAAAGAAAGCTAAAATTATAACAGAAAATGTCGACTTCCACAGCAACAACATCTGGACATTTCACAGTAAAACTCTCGGTGCTTCTCTCTGCAAGCTTCTCATAATAGAAAAGCGATGCTCAGTGCTCTAAACAATCTGAACGCCCCTTCACTGGAGCCAGAATCGTCTATTTAAGCGTTCAGTGAGAGGATAAGTATCGGGTTCGACTCGTCTGCTACCCGTCGTTTCATATTCCATATGCTATCTTTTAATTTCCGTCGAAACGTTTCAACTAGTTGTACGTTACATTCATTTCTGTTCCCCCAAATGTGGCAGCGGTTCCCAACGGTTCCATCTAATACCATGTATGGTATTGCTATCCCACCACACAATGGAGATCCGTCACATTTAGAGCTGTTCCAAATGTTATATCCGCTGTCGCAGCATATACCTAAACTCCACAAGTGTCGCAGCATACGTGACCGCGCACCCTCATCCAACTGCCAGAATAGTGCCATTTAACCGTGCACAAGACCGCTAGAGGGTATACACTTGACCGCGCGGGCTTTTCACGAACCATTCGAGGTTCCACTTGACAGTGCGCAAGACCGCCATAACGTTGCCACTAACTACGTGAGCATGTTACAAACCATTTTATATTACCTCTTGACAGTGCACAAATCGCCAAATGCCAAGTCTTAACCGTAAGAATTGACCGTTCGAACCATGAGATGTTATGTCGAACCGCGCACCATGCGATGTTATGTCGAACCATGCACCATGCGATGTTATGTTGAACCGTGCACCATGCGATGTTATGTCGAACCTCGCACCATGCGATGTTATGTCGAACCTCACACCATGCGATGTTATGTTCTTTGAACCATAGATTAATAACCATTGTACCATATTGGATCAGTGTAATTTTTGAAGATGAATAATCCACCGGATCATTCCTCCCTATTGGAGAGCTTTTGGACCACCAAAAGCCTGAGTCACTTTGCAAGTAAGTGAGGGTACAACTCCCTCACTTTTCCAATCTCCGTCCATCTTGCTTTGCTAGGATGCATTCCTTTAAGCCCCACTCGAAGGTACTCAACATTCCCCCTTACATTTCTGTCAAGAATAACATCATCCTGCAACTCTTTCATGTCTTCAGGTGCCATATCATCAACTGAAGGAATCTGTATGTTAGTTTCCTCATCCATGATCATAGGAGGCTCATACAATTTAAGATTCTCACCATTGACAACTGAATAGATTTGCATGTATGGAGGTAACTTCAAGCGAAAAGCATTAGTACCAATCTTTTCCAGAATCTCAAAAGGACCATACCTGATAGGCTTAAGCTTTTTACCTTCACCTTTCATTCTTTCTTTGGTGATATGTAACCAAACTCTGTCACCAACCTGAAATTGATGATCAACTCGATGCTTGGCATGCCTGGCTTTGTACTTTGCCTGGCTCTTCTCCAATTGTTCCTGAACTGCCTGCTGCATCCCTAGGATTCTCTGAATGAATCTTAGAGCTTTATCTACATCATGATGTCCATCCACTCCATCTTTGCCAAAAGAGAAGTCCATCGGTGTTTTTGGCAGATAACCAAAACAAGTTTCAAAAGGAGATATTTTCATGGAAGAATGAACTGCATGATTGTAAGCATGCTGTATATACTCCAACTGCCCATCCCAAAGTTTAGGATGTTTACTACAATATCCCCTGAGCAGTTGAACCACTATTTTGTTTACTACCTCTGTTTGCCCATCGGTCTGTGGATGAAAAGCTGTACTCTTCTTAAGTTTAGTATCCATAAGCTCCCATAAAGTTGACCAGAATTCTCCCAAGAACCGGGAATCCCGATCAGATACAATAGACATGGGTAGCCCAAAATGTACCCAAACATTCTGAAAGAATAGATGAGTTGTTTGTTCAGCAGTGATCTGTTTGTTACATGGCATTAAGATACACATTTTGCTGAATCTGTCCACAACAACATATAGGTAATCATGCCCTTTTCTAGACATAGGTAGTCCTCCTACAAAGTCCATAGAAATGCTTTCCCAGGGACAAGAAGAAATTGGAAGAGGTGTGTACAAACCCAATTTCCTATTGCTAGGCTTACTCGTTGCACACATAACACATCCTCGTATGTATTTAGCTACAGTTTCTTGCATTTGAGGCCAATAACAGTGATTTTGCAATACTGTTAACGTTTTACTTACACCAAAATGTCCTGCAATCAATGAACTATGTGCTTCTCAGATCACATGCACTCTCTCTTTTTCTGGAATATAGAGTTTACCAAGATGATACAGGAGTTGATTATGCACATAATAGTTCTCTTCCTATTTACCATGTATCAGTGATGCATATACGCTCTTAAAATCTTTATCTTTTGCATACTGTTCAATGTAACTTTCATGTGTTAATGAACTGTTCTGAAGAATGATTGAAGCATTTATAGGTGGCCTCGATAACATGTCTGCTACCTTATTATGAATTCCCTTTTTGTATATAATTACAAGATGAAACTGTTGCAAGAATCCCATCCATCTTAAATGCCTACTTTGCTGTACTTTAGTTTGAGATTGCACATATTGAAGTGGCTGATGATCAGTATGTATGACTGTTTCTTTTCCCATGATATAATGTTTCCACTTCTTCACACTCTGTACTAAAGCACACAACTCTTTGTCATAAGTCGGATAGTTACTTACCGCAGTAGAGAATGTTTCTGAATGGTAATAGACTGGCTTCCTCCCTTGCATCAAAATGACTCCCATGGCAAACCCGCTGGCATCTGTTTCGATCTCAAATGGCTGCTGCAAATATGGCAACGTCAGAACTGGTGCTGTGCTAATATTTTCCTTCAAAGTGTCGAAGGCTCTCTGATGCTGGCCTCCCCACTGGAAAATTTCTTTAACGCTTGTCAACGCATGTAATGGAGCAGCAATGGAAGAAAACCCATAAATGAATTTCCTCCAATACTGAACCGCACCCAGAAAACTTCTGATTTCAGTAACGGTGTTAGGCCGTGGTGAGTTTACAATGACAACAACCTTGGCTGGGTCCACTCGCAGGTGGCCTCCACCAATAATATGGCCCAGATATACTAAAGAAGTTTTTGCAAACTCACATTTAGACATTTTTACATAAAGATTCTCCTTCCTCAGTACATCTAAAACGTTCTTCACATGTACAATGTGTTCCTCCCAGGTTTTGCTAAACACCAGGATATCATCCAGATATACAATTACAAAATCATCAATGAATGGACGAAAGACATCATTCATAACCTGCATGAAAGTAGCAGGTGCATTACAGAGCCCGAAAGGCATCACAAGCCATTCATACAAACCTTGTTTTGTTTTAAATGTTGTTTTCTAGGCATCATTTCCAGCAACACGGATTTGATGATACCCACTACGCAGATCCAATTTTGTAAAATAAATTGCATGCTTTAACTGATCAAGCAAATCATCAATGCGAGGAAGAGGCCCACCTGTTTTTAATGGTGATTTTGTTAAGGGCCCTATAGTCAATGCACATCCTCCAAGACCCATCCTTCTTTGGAACCAAGACTATAGGAGAGCCACAAGGAGAAGTACTTGGCCAGATGTCGGATGACCCCCTTCTCAATCAGCTCCTGAACCTACTTCTTGATTTCCTCATTCTGCATTACAGACATCCAGTACATGGCTATGTTCGGGAGTGGCACATCCTGCTACAAATGTATCTCATGCTGAATTTCTCTCTTTGGTGGTAACCCTTTTGGATCTTGAAATAAATCATCATACTCAGAAATAATTTCAATCGGTTCAGATTTATGTTTAGGATCACATCCTTCAAAATATTTAGATATCTCATCATTTTTTACCTTAACCATCATTAACACAAAATTCTTACTAGCATTTACCAGCCTCTTCATTTGTCCTGCAGAGATTATTGCTAGATTTGTCTTTGTCTTATGTGCTCGTACAATATATTCCATACCATCTTTAAAAAGATGATGCTTATTCTGCTCTCTATAAAAGACTGCTTTCCGGTCATACAAATATGGACTCCCAAGTATAATTCCACAAATGTCAAGTGGTACTACATCCAATTCTACCTCATCCATGAACTTTCCAGTAATTGCAAACTTTAATACACATTTCTTTGTAACTTGCAATTGTGTATCATTAGTAACCCAACCAAGAGGATAGGGTTTTTCATGAGGCATAGTAACTAAATGCAATTTCTTAACCACTTCTTCTGATATCAAATTTACTTGTGAACCACTATCAAACAATGTATCAATCTCTGTGTGATTTGCAATGACACGAACATGAAACAGTGCACTTCTATTTTTATCATTTTGCTTAGAAGTAGATGGCAGATTTGTACTTGCACTAGAACTTGATTTTGCATCAATGGGAAGTGAGATACTTTTATTCTTACCCTGGATCCCGACAGCTGTAACCTTTGTTTCATCACCTGAGTCGGATCCTGAGTCTTGAATAACTGCTGCAGTAACTTTTTCTTTGCCTTTATCTTTGTTTCCTTCGTACTTCTTTGGCCTTAACTCCGGATGAAGTTTCCAACACTTAGAGACATCATGTCCATTCTGACAATGCGAACATGTAGGATTTTCACCTTCTTTCTTAACAGTAGCCATCTTCTTTTTCCCCTTATCTTTACCTTTCGATTTGCTGTCAAATTTAAATGATTTCTTCACAAAAGTATCATTAGCATGCTTACCCCTAGCTTCTAAATGTGTAGCTTGAACACATACATCATCCAAATTACTGGGGTTAAACATCAACAAGGTATGTCTCAAATAAGAATGCATGGCACCAATGTACTTAAGAAGAGTTTCCTGTGTATCTAATTAAACATTCAATGCAATAGCCCTCTTTCTGAATTCATGAGTATAGTCTTGAAAATTTTGTTGTTTAGCTTGTCTAAACATTTGCCAACTCATGGTTAATTGTTGAATATGTCCTAAAGGATAAAATTGCTTCCTTAATACTTCAATGAATTCATTCCAAACTGAAATAATTTTACCGTTCTTTCGAAGATCTTGCTGAATCTTGCTCTCCCACCAAGTAAGAGCCATACCACTCATTCTCAAAGTGGCCAATTGAATCCTGGAAGGGTCATCAGTAATGCCTTGCACCCTGCAATATACTTCAAGCTGCTTGATCCAATTGTCTAACTTTTCAGCATCTAAATCTCCATTATAAATTGGTAATTCAAATTTTACATCCAATTTGAAATAAGGCATATTAGGATTTGCATTATTTGAATGAGAAGTCTGAGAAGAAGAGAAAGTTTGATTAGTTTCAGGAGGATCACCATCACCTTCTACTCCTTTACACTTTTCTTCCTTCTTCACTTCGACATCTTTGGATGAAGATCCTTCTTCTTTCTTATTCCTTTCTGCTCGCTCATCGAGTAGAATTTCCATCATGGCTTTCATGCTGATAAAAGCCTCCAAAAACTCAGTTTCAGAAATAACAGGTTTTTCCCGTTTTATATGTCCTTCTTCTTCCCCTCGTGGAGAAGACATGGTTCTTGAGAATGTTCTCCTTGATCCAATCTCAGGATCTCCTTCAATTAATTCTCCTTCACCAAGATTTAACCTGGACCTGGTAAGCATTCACAAACTTGCACAAGCAATTAACCTGCTCTGATACCATAATATGATCCGTCGGATCTCAACTTGAGTGCATTAAATTTTTTTTTAAAGAATGCGTTTACCAGTCTGCTTAATTCATGAAACAACATTAATAGAAATTAAATGCTTAAACATGAATGAAAAGAAAAACTGATAACCAGATGTGGGAAAAAAAACACAGAATCAGAGAGTCACAAACAGAAGTTGATAACGGAGTTCACCCCCTTCACTGGGCTATGTCTCCGGGTCCCTCTCCAATGGGTACCGATCCAATTAATCTCTTTAAAATGGTACAAAAATCGTTTTGGAATCAACTATAGCAACTGTGAACAGAATGCTGTACAAAGTCTTCAAGACTTCTCTTCTGGAAATTACAATTAGCCTTCAAAAGGCAAAGAAAGCTAAAATTATAACAGAAAATGTCGACTTCCACAGCAACAGCATCTGGACACTTCACAGTAAAACTCTCGGTGCTTCTCTCTGCAAGCTTCTCATAACAGAAAAGCGATGCTTGGTGCTCTAAACAATCTGAACGCCCCTTCACTGGAGCCAGAATCCTCTATTTAAGCATTCAGTGAGAGGATAAGTATCGGGTTCGACTCGTCTGCTACCCATCGTTTCATATTCCATATGCTATCTTTTAATTTCCGTCGAAACGTTTCAACTAGTTGTACGTTACATTCATTTCTGTTCCACCAAATGTGGCAGCGGTTCCCAATGGTTCCATCTAATACCATGTATGGTATTGCTATCCCACCACACAATGGAGATCCATCACATTTAGAGCTGTTCCAAATGTTATATCCACTGTCGTAGCATATAACTAAACTCCACAAGTGTCGCAGCATACGTGACCGCGCACCCTCATCCAACCGCCAGAATAGTGCCATTTGACCATGCACAAGACCGCTAGAGGGTATACACTTGACCGCACGGGCTTTTCACGAACCATTCGAGGTTCCACTTGACGGTGCGCAAGACCGCCAGAACGTTGCCACTAACTTCGCGAGCATGTTACAAACCATTTTATATTACCTCTTGACGGTGCACAAATCGCCAGATGCCAAGTCTTAACCGTAAGACTTGACCGTTCGGACCATGAGATGTTATGTCGAACCGCGCACCATGTGATGTTATGTTCTTTGAACCATAGATTAATAACCATTGTACCATATTGGATCAGTGTAATTTTTGAAGATGAATAATCCACCGGATCATTCCTCCCTATTGGAGAGCTTTTGGACCACCAAAAGCCTGAGTCACTTTGCAAGTAAGTGAGGGTACATCTCCCTCACTTTTCAAATCTCCATCCATCTTGCTTTTCTAGGATGCATGCCTTTAAGCCCCACTCAAAGGTACTCAACATTCCCCCTTCATGAAGTCCTTACATTTCTGTCAAGAATAACATCATCCTGCAACTCTTTCATGTCTTCAGGTGCCATATCATCAACTGAAGGAATCTGTATGTTAGTTTCCTCATCCATGATCATAGGAGGTTCATACAATTTAAGATTCTCAACATTGACAACTGAATAGATTTGCATGTATGGAGGTAACTTCAAGCGAAAAGCATTAGTACCAATCTTTTCCAGAATATCAAAAGGACCATACCTGATAGGCTTAAGCTTTTTACCTTCACCTTTCATTCTTTCTTTGGTGATATGTAACCAAACTCTGTCACCAACCTGAAATTGATGATCAACTTGATGCTTGTCATGCCTGGCTTTGTACTTTGCCTGGCTCTTCTCCAACTGTTCCTGAACTGCCTGCTACACTGCTTGGATTCTCTGAATGAATCTTAGAGCTTTATCTGCATCATGATGTCCATCCACTCCATCTTTTCCAAAAGAGAAGTCCATCGGTGTTTTTGGCAGATAACCAAAACAAGTTTCAAAAGGAGATCTTTTCGTGGAAGAATGAACTGCATGATTGTAAGCATGTTGTATATACTGCAACTGCTCATCCCAAAGTTTAGGATGTTTACTACAATATCCCCAGAGCAGCTGAACCACTATTCTGTTTACTACCTCTGTTTTCCCATCGGTCTGTGGATGAAAAGTTGTACTCTTCTTAAGTTTAGTATCCATAAGCTCCCATAAAGTTGACCAGAATTCTCCCAAGAACCGGGAATCCCGATCAGATACAATAGACATGGGTAGCCCAAAATGTACCCAAACATTCTGAAAGAATAGATGAGCTGTTTGTTCAGCAGTGATCTGTTTGTTACATGGCATTAAGATACACATTTTGCTGAATCTGTCCACAACAACATATAGGTAATCATGCCCTTTTCTAGACATAGGTAGTCCTCCTACAAAGTCCATAGAAATGCTTTCCCAGGGACGAGAAGAAACTGGAAGAGGTGTGTACAAACCCAATTTCCTATTGCTAGGCTTACTCGTTGCACACATAACACATCCTTGTATGTATTTAGCTACCGTTTCTTGCATTTGAGGCCAATAACAGTGATTTTGCAATACTGTTAACATTTTACTTACACCAAAATGTCCTGCAATCAATGAACTATGTGCTTCTCGGATCACATGCACTCTCTCTTTTTCTGGAATACAGAGTTTACCGAGATGATACAGGAGTTGATTATGCACATAATAGTTCTCTTCCTGTTTACCATGTATCAGTGATGCATATACGCTCTTAAAATCTTTATCTTCTGCATACTGTTCAATGTAACTTTCATGTGTTAATGAGCTGTTCTGAAGAATGATTGAAGCATTTATAGGTGGCCTCGATAACATGTCTTCTACCTTATTATGAATTCCCTTTTTGTATTTAATTACAAGATGAAACTGTTACAAGAATCCCATCCATCTTAAATGCCTACTTTGTTGTACTTTAGTTTGAGATTGCAGATATTGAAGTGGCTGATGATCAGTATGTATGACTGTTTCTTTTCCCATGATATAATGTTTCCACTTCTTCACACTCTGTACTAAAGCACACAACTCTTTGTCATAAGTCGGATAGTTACTTACCGCAGTAGAGAATGTTTCTGAATGGTAATCGACTGGATTCCTCCCTTGCATCAAAACGACTCCCATGGAAAACCCGTTGGCATCTGTTTCGATCTCAAATGGCTGCTGCAAATCTGGCAACGTCAGAACTGGTGCTGTGCTAATCTTTTCCTTCAAAGTGTCGAAGGCTCTCTGATGCTGGCCTCCCCACTGGAAAATTTCTTTAATGCTTGTCAACGCATGTAATGGAGCAGCAATGGAAGAAAACCCAGAAATGAATTTCCTCCAATACTGAACCGCACCCAGAAAACTTCTGATTTCAGTAACGGTGTTAGGCCGTGGCCAGTTTACAATGACAGCAACCTTGGCTGGGTCCACTCGCAGGTGGCCTCCACCAATAATATGGCCCAGATATACTAAAGAAGTTTTTGCAAACTCACATTTAGACATTTTTACATAAAGCTTCTCCTTCCTCGGTACATCTAAAATGTTCTTCACATGTACAATGTGTTCCTCCCAGGTTTTTCTAAACACCAGGATATCATCCAGATATACAATTACAAAATCATCAATGAATGGATGAAAGACATCATTCATGACCCGCATGAAAGTAGCAGGTGCGTTACAGAGCCCGAAAGGCATCACAAGCCATTCATACAAACCTTGTTTTGTTTTAAACGCTGTTTTCCAGGCATCATTTCCAGCAACACGGATTTGATGATACCCACTACGCAGATCCAATTTTGTAAAATAAATTGCATGCTTTAACTGATCAAGCAAATCATCAATGTGAGGAAGAGGCCCACCTATTTTTAATGGTGATTTTGTTGAGGACCCTATAGTCAATGCACATCCTCCAAGACCCATCCTTCTTTGGAACCAAGACTATATGAGAGCCACAAGGAGAAGTACTTGGCCGGATGCCAGATGACCCCCTTCTCAATCAGCTCCTGAACCTGCTTCTTGATTTCCTCATTCTGCATTACAGACATCTGGTACATGGCTATGTTCGGGAGTGGCACATCCTGCTGCAAATGTATCTCATGCTGAATTTCTCTCTTTGGTGGTAACCCTTTCGGATCTTGAAATAAATCATCATACTCAGAAGTAATTTCAATTAGTTCAGATTTATGTTTAGGATCACATCCTTCAAAAGATTTAAAGATCTCATCATTTTTTACCTTAACCATCATTAACACAAAATTCTTACTAGCATTTACCAGCCTCTTCATTTGTCCTGCAGAGATTATTGCTAGATTTTTCTTTGTCTTATGTGCTCGTACAATATATTCCACACCATCTTTAAAAAGATGATACTTATTCTGCTCTCTATAAAAGAATGCTTTCCGGTCATACAAATATGGACTCCCAAGTACAATTCCACAAATGTCAAGTGGTACTACATCCAATTCTACCTCATCCATGAACTTTCCAGTAATTGCAAACTTTAATACACATTTCTTTGTAACTTGCAATTGTGTATCATTAGTAACCTGACCAAGAGGATAGGGTTTTTCATGAGGCATAGTAACTAAATGCAATTTCTTAACCACTTCTTCTGATATCATATTTACTTGTGAAACACTATCAAACAATGTATCAATCTTTGTGTGATTTGCAATGACACGAACATGAAACAGTGCACTTCTATTTTTATCATTTTGCTTAGAAGTAGATGGCATATTTGTACTTGCACTAGAACTTGATTTTGCATCAATGGGAAGTGAGATACTTTTATTCTTACCCTGGATTCCGACAGCTGTAACCTTTGTTTTTTTCACCTGAGTCGGATCCCAAGTCTTGAATAACTGTTGCAGTAGCTTTTGCGTTGCCTTTATCTTTGTTTCCTCCGTACTTCTTTGGCCTTAACTCCGGATGAAGTTTCCAACACTTAGAGACATCATGTCCCTTCTGACAATGCGAACATGTAGGCTTTTCACCTTCTTTCTTAACAGTAGCCATCTTCTTTTTCCCCTTATCTTTACCTTTCGATTTGCTGTCAAATTTAAATGATTTCTTCACAAAAGTATCATTAGCATGCTTACCCCTAGCTTCTAAATGTGTAGCTTGAACACATACATCATCCAAATTACCGGGGTTAAACATCAACAAGGTATGTCTTAAATAAGAATGCATGCCACCAATGTACTTAAGAAGAGTTTCCTGTGTATCTAATTAAACATTCAATGCAATAGCCCTCTTTCTGAATTCATGAGTATAGTCTTGAATATTTTGTCCTTTAGCTTGTCTAAACATTTTCCAACTCATGGTTAATTGTTGAATATGTCCTAAAGGATAAAATTGCTTCCTTAATACTTCAATGAATTCATTCCAAACTGAAATAATTTTACTGTTCTTTCGAAGATCTTACTGAATCTTTCTCTCCCACCAAGTAAGAGCCATACCACTCATTCTCAAAGTGGCCAATTGAATCCTAGAAGGGTCATCAGTAATGCCCTGCACCCTGCAATATACTTCAAGCTGCTTGATCCAATTGTCTAACTTTTCAGCATCTAAATCTCCATTATAAATTGGTAATTCAAATTTTACATCCAATTTGAAATAAGGCATATTAGGATTTGCATTATTTGAATGAGAAGTATGAGAAGAAGAGAAAGTTTGATTAGTTTCAGGAGGATCACCATCACCTTCTACTCCTTTACCCTTTTCTTCCTTCTTCACTTTGGCATCTTTGGATGAAGATCCTTCTTCTTTCTTCTTCCTTTCTGCTCGCTCATCGAGTAGAATTTCCATCATGGCTTTCATGCTGATAAAAGCCTCCAAAAACTCAGTTTCAGAAATAACAGGTTTTTCCCATTCTGTATGTCCTTCTTCTTCCCCTCGTGGAGAAGACATGGTTCTTGAGAATGTTCTCCTTGAGCCAATCTCAAGATCTCCTTCAATTAATTCTCCTTCACTAATATTTAACCTGGACCTTGTAAGCATTCACAAACTTGCACAAGCAGTTAACCTGCTCTGATACCATAATATGATCCGTCGGATCTCAACTTGAGTGCATTAAAAGTTTTTTTAAAGAATGTGTTTACCAGTCTGCTTAATTCATGAAACAACATTAATAGAAATTAAATGCTTAAACAGAAATGAAAAGCAAAACTGATAACCAGATGTGGGAAAAAAAACACAGAATCAGAGAGTCACAAACAGAAGTTGATAACGGAGTTCACCCCCTTTACTGGGCTACGTCTCCGGGTCCCTCTCCAATGGGTACCGATCCAATTAATCTCTTTAAAATGGTACAAAAATGGTTCTGGAATCAACTTCAGCAACTGTGAACAGAATGTTGTACAAATTCTTCAGGACTTCTCTTCTGGAAATTACAATTAGCCTTCAAAAGGCAAAGAAAGCTAAAATTATAACAGAAAATGTCGACTTCCACAGCAACAGCATCTGGACACTTCACAGCAAAACTCTCGGTGCTTCTCTCTGCAAGCTTCTCATAACAAAAAAGTGATGCTCAGTGCTCTAAACAATCTGAACGCCCCTTCACTAGAGCCAGAATCGTCTATTTAAGCGTTCAGTGAGAGGATAAGTATCGGGTTCGACTCATCTGCTACCCGTCGTTTCATATTCCATATGCTATCTTTTAATTTCCGTCGAAACGTTTCAACTAGCTGTACGTTACATTCATTTCTGTTCCGCCAAATCTGGCAGCGGTTCCCAACGGTTCCATCTAATACCATGTATGGTATTGCTATCCCTCCACACAATGGAGATCCGTCACATTTAGAGCTGTTCCAAATGTTATATCCGTTGTCCCAACATATAACTAAACTCCACAAGTGTCGCAGCATACAAATGTCACAGCATACGTGAACGCGCACCCTCATCCAACCGCCAGAATAATGCCATTTAACCGTGCACAAGACCGCTAGAGGGTATACACTTGACCGCGCGGGCTTTTCATGAACCATTCGAGGTTCCACTTGACGGTGCGCAAGACCGCCAGAACGTTGCCACTAACTACGCGAGCATGTTACAAACCATTTTATATTACCTCTTGACGGTGCACAAATCATCAGATGCCAAGTCTTAACCGTAAGACTTGAGCGTTCTAACCATGAGATGTTATGTCGAACCGCGCACCATGCGATGTTATGTTCTTTGAACCATAGATTAATAACCATTGTACCATATTGGATCAGTGTAATTTTTGAAGATGAATAATCCATCGGATCACATAGGAACTTGTAGGTATCCTTGGAAACAACCCTGGGTCCTAGTTGAGTGCCCCAACACAACATTAATTAATTAATTATGAAGTAAATCCTTGCAATTTACCCAATTATTCCAATTTGGAATCATCAATTATAACACATAAATCCCACAAATAGTGAAAATTTGCATTCATTAATTGATTTTAAAGTAAAATAGTTATTCTTCAAGCATTAATCCCTATAAATGTATGGAAATTGAATTTGAAATTGGATGTACATTTCTATAAATGTGTTTTACAAACTTGTAAATTTAAATTTGGTTCCCACATGTTCTTGGTTAATAATTTTTTATATATTCAGTTTTTTGAGTTGACATGTACCACATCAATGTGACATGACATATATGGCACATCCACTTTGGGTTATAGAAATGCCTCTCAAAAACAATAATAGTTAATTAAATAAAAATAAATTAAAAAGTTTTACACAAAATTTTTTTTTTTTTTTTAATCCTTGTATTTATAATATTATATTTTTAGTTATTAAAAAAATATATTTATATGTTTAATTATTGATTTTATAGGGTTATTTATTTTATAATATTTATATGCTTAATTAAAGCTTTTAATTGATTGGTATTGTGTTCATGTTATATAAAAATTATATATTAAATTCAATATTATATAAAGTGAAAACTAATTTTAAAACGGTAAATATTAATATCTACTAAAATACATTTTAATTTTTTTTACAAAGATTTATATTTTAGAATAGGTTCTTTAATACTATCATTATTATGCAAAGAAATTTCTTCTCCAACTTCAAAAAAATTAAAACTTGATTAAATTATTAATTAATATAAGTTTATAATTAACTAAAACTTAACTAATTAAGTCGAAATATGTATATATCTCATATTTTGGCATCAAGATTCACACTCGTTTGATCACTTTAGATCGGAGATGCTTTCAATGGTCGTCGAATTTTTTATGGTAACCTAATGTTTAATGAATGGTTTAACAAAATCTTTAATGAATCGTTAGCAATTGTTTACATAAAGTAAATTAAACACATAAAACTAAGCAATT
Organism: Pseudotsuga menziesii; assembly: GCA_001517045.1. NCBI lineage: Eukaryota > Viridiplantae > Streptophyta > Pinopsida > Pinales > Pinaceae > Pseudotsuga > Pseudotsuga menziesii. The sequence continues at coordinate 50,236 of LPNX010321226.1, read as the reverse complement.
ATTTACATAGTGTCACTTAAAGACAGACTAGTATTTAGAATGGATTTGTATACAATTATCAGCAGTGAAAGAATGTATTGACAGGCTTTATGGGTAAATAGATAGCTTGAATAAACACAATGAAGATATTTTCAAACCTTGTACCATTTTAAAAGAAAGAGCAAACGATGGCGAAAGGTATTTGGTGGTTATGCAACAATTGATAATGGTGAAAGGAGACTCTGCCATGTACGAGCAACTCAAATATTTCAAATCTAATGTAGTGATGGAGTAAGTTCGGCAAACAATATTTAGCATGTTGCAAAGCATTTAATAGAGCTGCAGCAAGCTAGATGACCAGTTAGATCTTGAACTGCTCGAGATTTTGAATTACTCGAGATCCTACTACAGCCATATTAAATGCTTTACAATATGCTAAATATTTCTCTCCAAGTAAACTCACCCTAAAAACTTGTTTAACAACACAACATTGTCTTAAACCACAAGAAAAGGAGTGTAAGTGAACAACTAGGGATGCACATAATATTTCAAAATGACGATGTTGATATCAACGATACAAAGTTTCGCCATGGTGAAGTAGAGAGGAACTAAACCTAGACCTTCAACCGACACAAATGAACCTTCGAGACACCTTGTTAGGGTAGAAACCTTTACACCAAACTCGAGATAAGTGCATTTTAATTATGCGTAGATCCAGTTGGATGTCATTTAAAAGGTCAAACACATCCCAAGATGCAATGCTAGATACTAATAATAAATTTCAACCTTCGAATTGATTTATATAGCTTGAGAACAGTTTTGACCCTGCAGAGATAATCTTAATGGTTTATAGGAACCACTGTTGAACATGTTAACGACTCAATTGAAAAAGGGGATTCTTATCACTAGGTGATATGTAAGTCTCCCTACTCATTAATCCACATGACCATAGAATTGAAAAGCAAAGCTAATAAAAAAATCATACAATTTCAAAAAAAAACCCTAAGAAAGCCTCCCTTTGTTCCCCAACCACAACTTAAGTAAATATATATGCATTAAATGAAGGTTGGAATTGCAACTAAAAATATATTTGAATTGAGGGTTTTTTGTAATTGCACCGAGAGTAGAGAGGTGTTATACAACCCAGTATAGGGGAAATGTTGTCACATAATGTAACGTAACACGTAACGTGATGTACATAAAGTAAATAATAATTTTAAAAAAATTATAACAGTTCAAAAAATTAATAATTAGAACCAAATAAGTAATTAAAAAATCCATGTTTGTAACATATATAAATGTTATAAATATTAACATTTAATACTAAGTAGGTTAATTAGGGTGCGTAATTAATTATTTAAGAGGTGACTTGAAAAGCCACCCTGTTACCACTTAGAGTATAAAATACCCGACACTACTTCTTGTAAAACATCTTTTTATATATCCAATTATCAATATACATTTGTCCTATTAATGGCTTATCAAATATTCCAGGTGTTTTGGTAATATTGATTGTGTGAAGAGAATAAATATTCGTTTCATTTGGTATCAGATCTAGTTTGTGATCCAGGCCTTTGGCCATATCGTGATTTTTAATCATAATCCTAGGGAGTCCCTAAATTTATGGTCTTTAACCAAGTAAAAAAAGAAAAGAAAATCAAAAGAAAAAGTAAAAAAGAAGTTCAGTTAAAAAAAAGAGAGAAGAAGAAGGAAGATTGCCATAAAACAAGGAAGTTTAAAAAAAAAAGAAAGTAAAACCACAAGTGGTTTCTCCACCCAATGTTTTGTTTTAATAAGTGTTTTTTTTTAATTCTAGAGTTTAAACCCTAATTCCCACACCATTCATAAAAATATATATATCAATAATACTATTAGTAATAATAAAATTTATTATTGTTATATATTTTTTCAAAAGAACATTTAAACCCAATTCAAAAAAAAATATACTATATTATTATTTTTAAATAATAATAGGTAATAAATTATATTTGTTATTATTATTAAATTTTTAATAACAATAGTAATTAATAATAATAATAGTAATTAATAATAATAATAATAATAATAATAATAATTACTTAATAATTATTATTTAATAATTGTGTTATTTACAATTATTACTTTATAAAAAAGGAAAAAGAATCAAAGAAGATATTAAAAGAGCATAAATCAAGTCTCAAAAGATATTAAAAAAATTATGGATCGAGGTCACTCACCATTACAATCACAGTTACGAACAGTTTTAGCCCAGCTAAAAACCTGTGTTCGGAATAGTATTCTACAACTTGAGTTCGACAATCAGAAACGAAGTAATGATTTTCAAAAAGAACAGATTACTACCTCGGAATTACGAATTCAATCATCGGAAGATAATAGATAAAAAATCACAAAAAATTTATCAGATAAGGACGAGAAAATATCACATCTTGAAGGTATCATTAAACAACTTGAAGACCAGATAAAAAAACTAAACAAAGTTTAAGAATCTTCGTATGGAAACAATGTCGACTTAAAAGAGAAAATTAGTTGTATAAACATAGTCGTCATGGACAAGGAAGACAAATTAGTGCAACTACAGGAAAAGTTAGAGAATCAAGAAACAAAGTTATGTCATCGTCAACAACAAAAAGAAAAACTCCAACAACAATATGGTGATAGTAAGAAGAAACATAAGTTGGAAATAACAAAAGTCAACAATGTGTTATCAAGCAAACCGAAGAGATTTTTCAATTATGAAATCATAACAAAACATTGATTACAAAAATTAAAAAACTGAAACATAGTAGTAAGAGGGAGCACTCCGGTGAAGACCTCGAAGGAAGAATACTGGAAAAGAAAGAAGAAAACTAGCATTTAAATAATCATAATCAAGAACTAGAGAATCAAATCAAGAAATTAGAAATTGAAAAAAACTCGCAAGATGAAAGAATCAAAAAGATTCAGAATCATAACAATCTAATGGAGAACCAAGAAGCACAAATCCAGGAAAATGCATCCAAAAATCAAATCGAGGAAGTGAAGACAGTCCTCATCGCAGTCCAAAAGAAAGAAAAACAAACAACACATACCAACGATAGGATCAAAACAAGAACCCACAGAAGAATTATGTTGACAAGCAAAAAGACCAACATGCTAAGCAACAATCGAGACAACCCATTCCACAAAATTATCTTAGAGCTTCGATAAAAGTAGATTTGGAATGGACCACAGCAGATACGATGTGACAATTCTCTGTGGGAATCTGTAACTTGTGTCGTCTCATTTCATCAAGTGTCACAATTACAAAAAGGAAAGGATCCTGAGACGACAGTTCAAGGGAATTCAGACATTGTTGTCGATACAAGCTTTGAGGACAAAGCTTCCCTTAAGGGGAAGGCAACGTAACAAATATAAATGTTATAAATATTAACATTTAATACTAAGTAGGTTAATTAGGGTAATTAATTAATTACTCAAGAAGTGACTTCAAAAGTCACCCCCTTACCACTTAGGGTATAAAATACCCGACACTAATTCTTGTAGAACATCTTTTTATCTATCCAATTATCAATATATATGTGTCCTATTAATGGCTTATCAAATATTCCAGGTGTTCTGGTAATATTGATTGTGTGAAGGGAATAAATATCCGCTTCAATGTTAAACCTGAAGTTGCCAAGCACCAAAAAGATCAAAATTCAAGAGGTGTAAATTTTTTTAAACACGTAAAAAATTTGAAATTAAAATAATTTACATCTTAATAAATTGGATCCCTCCCATGCTTGGTAAATCCAGATTTAAGATGGATCTATACTTGTTTATTGTAAGAGTAGAATTTCTAATCTTAGTTAAATTTTATTAAAATATTATTAAATATTTTAGTAAAATTTGTTATTTTTATTAAAAATTGAGTAAATAATTAAATATATATATATAAAACAATATGAAAAATATGTATGAATTTGAAAACACTATGTAATAATAATAAACTTAAACTTGAAGTTAAGACAAAGTTAAACTTAATAATGTAAAGATTAATAATTTAAAAGAATAGATTTAAATTATATTGTACGAGTTTAACATATTTAAATCAAACTTTACATTAATAAACGTTTGGATAAACTTAAATAGTGAAGTAATATAGTGAGTTTAATGGTAAATTAAAAATGTATTAAAAGAATGTATTTACACATTTAAACAAGTTTAGAAAAAAAAAATAAAAAAATAAAAAAATATATATATATATATATATATATATATAAATAAAAGAATGAGTATATAGATAAGGACATGTGTTAAATCCAACCAAAATTGAAATTAAGACTTTAATTTATAAAAGAATCGTTCATTTTACATAAATTTAAAATTTGAATTATGTTTAAATTATAAAAAGTGAAATTGATAAAGTATGACATTAGTATACTCACGATTGTCAAAATGTGCATTGAAATTTTTTGGCCTCAACATGTACTTATATACTAAGTATAATCTAAACTTCTATTACTCCCCATGAATGTGGGATAATACAATATACTCACGGGACGACTTAAAAAGCATATGCGTCTAACAACAACAAACTATTTAAATGTAGTCATTACGCAGTAGGAGATTGATATAAGAAGGAGTTGCGTTGGAGCATTGAAGATCTCGATGTTTCGAACCCTACTCTGGGATCATCATCAGGAGACACTTGAAGCTTATGGTGAGATAAGGTGGCCCGAGAGGTATACATACTCGTTTCTATGAAAAACCAGATAAAGAAGTCAGTTCTAGGTTTTCAACGGAGGTGGTTTTTTAAGTTTTCATTTTAATAATCAATTTATTAAATTAAATTTAAACTTAATAAAAAGAAAACAGAATTAAGGAATTTAACCAAAAAATTAAACCTTAGTTATTTCTTTTATTTAATCATGGTATATTTGGTTAAACTAATTTATTTAAACACCCTTTTAAATTAGGTTTTAAAAGTTTTTTATTAAAACAATTTAAAAAGTTTTTCAATAATAAAATTATTAAGTTCTTTTAATCCTTTTTTGTTAAATGTTATGAAACCCAAAGGTATCAATTAATTTTAGTCTCAAAGAATTTTCATTTAAAGAGTTTTAGATTTTATTTTAAAATTTTTTGTATACTGAAATTATTTAAATGTAAAATCCAAAGTGTTGGTCAAAGTTTTTAAGGGGAAATAAATATTCAAGGAAAATGTTTTTTTTAAGGTTTTGAAAGTTAGGTTTTAAAAGTGTTTTAATAAAATTTTAAATTTTTTAAAAGGGGAGGTTTAAAGAAAAATATTAGGGTTTTTTAATTAGGGTTACTTATTTAAGATGAAACCTTAGGGAGGGAAAAACTAAGGCAACAACACAATTAAGAAAAGGGAACCAAAAACCTGAAGAAGGAAAACCTTTAATTTAGACGACAGGGGTGGAGTATACACAAGGGCGACTCATTGTACTGGGTTTTCTTTAATTTGCAGGGAGTGAAGCAGCGGTTTCCATGAATCACTAATCTTGGCGCCATCATCTCTGTTGAGACAATTCTCATTGAGGTTGATTTCAATTTTCTCCCTAATTTTTTCTTTTGACTAGGTTGTCTTCCCTAGCGATGACTTTTGCATTTTCAAGGCAAATTTGATGACTGGTTATGTACGCATGTTCTACAATGGTAGAGTTTTTGTATATATTATGTCTGAGGTCTGCACTGTGTTCCTTAAATCTAGTGTCCATGGAACAACCAGTTTCACCTATATACAACTTATTACAAGAACAAGGAATGGAGTAAACACTTTTGTAAGCTTTAGGTCCGACTAGGTCTTTAAGAGAGTCCACCAAGTTTCTAATGGTATTGGGAGGTGTGAAGAACACTTGGATTCTGTGTCTTTTTAGGGTTTTGGATAATCTATCTGTGGTGCCTTTAATGTAAGGAAGGAAGACTTTATTAATATTGACGTCTTTATCATTGTCCTTGGTCCTGCATCTCTTAGGTTTATTAGCAGAGGCTACTGCCTTCCTAAATTGTCCACCAATATATCCGTTGTCTTCAAAGACTTTCTCTAAATGGTCGATCTCCTCTTTGATATGTTCTTTATCAGAGATTCTTAGAGATCTGGTAACAAGGGTATTGATTACCCCAATCTTCTGAGGTGGGAAATGATGGGAGTCAGCATGTAGGTACCTGTCAATGTGAGTCTTTTTTCTATAAACTTGGTGAGAAACCAAGCCATCCTCTTTTCTTGAGATAAGGACATCGAGAAAAGGTACTTTACTATTCTCCTCAATCTCCATGGTGAACTTGATGTTATTGTTCTGGTTGTTAAGGTGTTCGAGAAATTGGTTAAGGGTATCCCTCCCATGTGGCCAAACCACATCCATGTCGTCTACGTAGCGTTTCCATCTTTTCGGTTTGAGGGGGAACAAATTGATAGCACATTTCTCAAACATCTCCACGTAAAGATTAGCTACTATTGGGGAAAGAGGAGAACCCATAGCCACACCATCTATTTGTTCATAGAAAACTTGTCGGAATGTGAAAAAAGTGGATTTCAGGCACACCTCCACGAGTTTGGCTATGTCAACATTTGTCAAGTCTCTTATGGTAGCAATTGCTTCATCAATAGGGATTTTTGTGTAAAGGGAAACAACATCAAATCTAATGAGGATGTCACCATTATCTAAGGATTCGTCGCAAATTTCTTTCACCTAGCTAGTGGAGTCTTTAACAAAGGAATTTGTTTTACCTACCAGAGGTTTTAAAAGAGTAGCGAGGTATTTGGCTAGTTTATAGGTTGGAGAGCCAATTGTGTTCACAATTGGTCTAAGGGGAACACCATTTTTGTGTATTTTTAGAAGCCCGTAGATACTAAGGGGCAATGCCTTCTTTGGGAAGTAGTTTCTTTTTCAACCCTTCGTCAAAAACCTAGAACCGACTTCCTTATTTGGTTTTTCATAGAAACGAGTGTGTATACCTCTCGGGCCACCTTATCTCACCATAAGCTTCAAGTGTCTCCTGATGATGATCCCAGAGTAGGGTTCGAAACATCGAGATCTTCAACGCTCCAATGCAGCTCCTTCTTATAACAATATACTAACGAAGTAAAGAGAAAGGTTGACATGGGTTCCTAACAAGAGGTGAATAATGCACCAAGGAGGTTTCTAAGAAAGTGAATCCAAAATAATTCTTATATAAACTAAACTCCTAAAAAACAAATACATGGATCCACAAATAATCAATAATTATATTTAAAAAAAAACACATATGCATGCCACATGTCGGACATCATAAACACATGGACAACTAATATTGATTGATATCTATCTAACAACCCATTCACCTAAATTTATCCCTACAAAGAACATATACTTAGTCCAGATATAAATAATAATCATATATCATACAAATCAATGGAATAAAAAATAATTATCATATCACCACTTTGTTTTTTTGTTTTTTCACCACTTTGGTTACACAAGGGAGAACACATATTTTTTGAAGTAGAAAAGGTCATTCATTTTTATAATAAAATGAATCAATTACATCTTCAGAATATCCCAAACAGATAAGTAGTGAACCTCAACAACCATCCACTGGTTTCCACCCCACTAACTAGAAAAATAACAAAAACTACAATCACTTCAGTGACTACAATAACTATGTTCTATATTAATTGAAATAGTATAACATATTATCCAAAAGTAATAACCACCAAAACTATCCCACAATAGAAATAATAGATAAAACATACACCACAAGTCCAAAGATGCCATTGTAGGAAAAATTAGTCAAAGATATTTACTGAAGAGGAAAAGATCAACTCCCCCTCCATGAATTTAACAATAAAAATATGTCCGGTAGTGATCTGCAATGCCTCCTTGGAAATTCCATCCACGAGCATATTATGCTTTCTATAGACACGATGACAATCGATCCAAAGAAAGGAGTCCTTGAGGGGCTTGGATCAAGCACACCAATGTTCTAGCTCCAATATCTGGAAGTTGGCCACATTGTTGATCCAATCAATATTGATCATTTTTTAATCCACAAAGACCTTCAATTTTGGTAGACCCATAGTAGGGGCAGTAAAAAGCAGTCCCCGAAGTGCAAATAACTCTGCTATGGTATTAGTATTATTACCGTAACCCATATTCAAGTGAAAAGAGTGAGTCTTACTGATATACAAAACCATACCAGCACCCCCTCTACCACGGGCCACAACACCATCAAAGAAACTCATGGCCACAATAACCTTGGGTGCATTCCCTATCCTTCGATGTTTATTCACCAAATCAGCCCCTAGGAAATCAGAAATAAGTTGGATAACACCCAACAAGACATTATGTACTTGAGGTCTGATATTACAAAAAATAACATTGTTCTTGGCTTTCCAGATAAGTCAAGAGAAGAAAATAGGGAGGTACAAACATTTAGTCCATGACTTCAACCATCTAAACATAAAATCCTGAAAGGAGCAGTATTCCCAAAGGAAAGAAACACCGTAGTAATTAGCAACTACTTGTCTAACAACCTTACCAAAAGAACAACCCCTGAGAATGTGCTCCACCGTTTCAGCCTCAACAACATAGAGATGACAGAAGTTAGGACCAATCCATCCTTTCTTTAACATATTATCCCAAGTGTTCACCTTATCATTTATGTAGAGAAAAGTAAAACACTTAATATTCAAAGGAATATTCCATATCCACAGCTCCTTATGCCACCAACAATCCATCGAAATCAAATGTGAGTCAACAAGAAGCTGATATGCTAGTTTAGCAATAATTTGCCCCGATGCAGCGTTAAAAGACCACACCATCCTTTCCTTCGTTTTAGAAAACAACACACCAACCGATGATAAATAAGAAACATACCCCTCCCATTCACAGTACCAATCACCAATAAGATCTAAGTCCTCAACCAAGAACCAATACAAACCAATAGTTTCTATGTCACCACCAATTCTAGCCTGGTTGAGCGTCTTAATACCAAAAACCTGAAGATAATCTATTAAAGACCGCGAGATGTTGTATGTCTTGTCCAAACTGACCATAGGGTCAATGCCAACCTATACAGACCTCCCATTACCGACCTTCCAACAAAGTGACTTACTCACCCAACCAAAAACACAAACAAAACCATTCCAAATGATAGAAGTATTTGTGACTGATTGGTTGTCCAACCTTATCCAGTCAGTCAAGGATAACTTATGCAAATATTTAGACTACATGATCATGTTCCAACTACCACTACCGTTCAATTCCAGCCACAAATTCTTCATCCTGAGAGATATATTGAACCAATTAAGATTATTTATATTCCAACCCCCACAGATATAGGGTCTGGTAACAATTTCCCATTTGGCCAAATGAGAGGAAGGATTAGTCTCCACACATCCCCACAGGAATTTGCACATGACTTTTTTATATCATTAATAATCGAACATGGGCTCTTAATAAGTGAGAACTAGTATACATGAATACCACTCAAAATAGATTTAAGGAGGATGAGCCTACCCCCCAATGTAAGAAATATGTAAGTCCAATTGCATACTCTCTTAACAAATTTCTTCACCATCCACTTCCAATCCTTAACAAGATAGTTCAATACTTTCACCCACTAGCCCAAATACTTAAAACTGACTTTAACTGGTTCCATTTTATAAGGAAACATAACCCTAATCTCATCAGACAGGTTATTGTTCAGATTATTCGACAAAAAAGAAGATTTATCAATACTAATCAACATACCTGAAGCTTCCATGAAAGTATCAATAATAGATCTAAATCACCTTCACTCATCCAAAGTCCCCTACCCAAATAAAATGACATCATCTAAAAAAATTAGGTGAGTGAGTGCCAGTGCTAAAGAAATAACAATGCCCTTAATATTTCCTTTTCTTCTGGAATCAACAATTAACAAGCTCAAACCTTCAACAATCAACAGAAAAAGTAATGGCGAGAACAGGAATCCCCACCTAAGAACATGGTTCACGTTGAAAGTGGTTGAAGGTGTTCCATTGATGAGAACCACAAACTTAGTTGACCTAATGCAACCCATAATCCAATTAATAGTATCCAACGTGAGTCCCACCTACAATAAAATGAGTCTCAACAGAGTCCAGTTGACCTTGTCATATGCCTTCACAAGATCTATCTTAAGGATCTAAGCGTACTGGTTACGGATCTTGATGTAGTGAAGAACCTCCTGAGTAATACCCATGGCTTTCAATATCTGCAGATTCTTGAGAAAGACAAATTGTTCTTTGTAAATCACATCAATCAAAATAGGTTTCAACCTATTGGAGATAGTTTTAGTGATAACCTTGTACACTAGGTTGCACAGTGAAATAGGTTGAAAGTTAGAAAAAGACTTGGGTTTCTGAGACTTAGGTATCAGTGTAAGATGTTTTATATTCTATTAGGTCTATATATCGAGGCTCTGCAAGTGTACGGTGAATGGTTGAAGGGGTTTCTTGGTAGCTAAGAAGGTTGATGGAGGCGCATCAGCAAGTCTCGAGATGGTTCCTGCTCCTCCTCGAGGGGAGAGGGACTGAGGAAGGCCTGAAGCTGAGGAGGTAGAAATAACCATAGCGGAATCTAAAAAGGACAAAGGAAAAGCGGTACTCAATGATCAGGCAACTGCAAAGGATGGGGAAGGGTGCAGTGGAACAAGAAAAGAGGAGGCAACTAACCAGGATGCAAGAAGGATAGGACAATGTGTCCCGAAGTCCAAGACGATCCCAAGACTTCAGATCACATCAGATAGAGTCAGGGAGGAAATTCAATACATGAAGGCAAGGGCCCTCGTAGGAAAATTCGTGGGGATCTGGCCCACAGAAAAGATGCTGGTAGGATGGATAAATTCTACGTAGAAACCCCAAGGGCACCATGATCTACAGTTGGGGGATAAAGGTTTCTTCACCATCATCTTCTTCAACGAAGAGGACAGAACCAAAATCTTTGAGAATGGCTTTTATTTCTTCAACTCAATCGGTCTCTTCTTGAGACCCTGGAAAGAGAGGTTCGACCTGAATAAAGAAAATCTGACAATCGCACCAGTATGGATTAGAATGTATTCCCTTCCATCATAATATTGGAAGGAAGAAATCTTAATAGACATAGGAAACCCTCTCGGGACATTTATCAAAGTCTCTGAACAAGCAAGACAGAGGAAATACATTTATTATGCCAGGATATGCATCTACTTGGACATTTCAAGAGACCTACCAGATGGAATAGAGTTAACATGGGAAGACGAGGATTGGTTTCAAGCTATTGACTATGAGCAGATCCCATTCAGGTGTAGGAAATGTCATGAACATGGGAATTTGTTCTGAGACTGTCCCAAAAATAAGAGACAAGGAGGTAAGCAAGATCAAGAACTTTAGGATGCAGAAGGATTCACCAAGATTCAAAACAAGAAAAGGCAAGCTAGAAAGATATTGGGCCCGGAAGCTCACAAAAGGGTGCAGACTCAGAATCGCTTTGCTAACCTTTAGGGTGACCAGGCAACAAAAAATGTCAAAGCACCATCAGAAGCCATGAAAGAAAAAATTCTAAGTAAACAAGAAGGGGAAAAGAATAACGATATACAAGGAGATGACAAGAATCCAGCTCTGACAGATTCCCCGGATGGCACTCCTCTGAAACGTCCCAAGGGACCTCAGAAAGACTTAGGATCAGGGGAAGGTGCTACTAAGGACATGGAAATAGGGGACCTAGATCTGGATAGACTGGAAGCTGCCTGCTCTAACAAAGACCCAGCAAAAATTCCACCACAGCAAGTATCTCTTTTAGAGAAAGCAATCATCCAAGCCAAGAACGCGAATAACCTAGGAGTCGTGACTGAAGCTCTCAAAGTCACAGATGGGAAAGGGAGAAAATCAAAGAAAGATAAAAGAGGCACACCGAGCAATGTTCAGAGAATCAAAGCAATTGGAGAACAACTGGTTGCATCAGGGTAGTATCCAACCATAAATACAGCCCTATCCCCCTCCAATTAAATCCCCCTTAATGCAGATTACAACCTGGAATATCAAAGGTTGTAACACCGCACTCAAGAAGCGCCTTCTGAAAAGAAGAATCGAGAAGGAAAAATCAGGGATAGTCTTCCTTCAAGAAACTAAATGCTTGGGAGAAGACTTAGAGAAAATAGCCCAAAAAGTGTGGAAGGGTTGTGAAATGATTGCCATCAATTCCAGAGGTGCGGCAGGGGGTTTGGGAATTCTTTGGAATCCCCGAGTGGTGACCTTGTTAGGTTTCTTTACCACCAACTCCTCTATTTCGACTGATTTCCACATTCTCAGAACCAGAATCAGAGGAATCATCACCAATGTCTATGGACCCCCGAAGGTGGATCAGAAGCAGACCTTCATTGAGTCTCTCTTTGACCTTAAAACTATAGTTCTAAATAGGGCTTGGATCATTGGAGGTGACTTTAACTTGATAAGAAATCTAGGGGAAAAAAAAGGAGGTATTCACAGCTTAAACCCTGCAAGTACTCTTTTCAATAACACTATCCCTGATCTGGATCTGATTGATGTCAGAACTTCCAACGGTCTCTTCACTTGGAATAATAAACAATCAGGGGACAAAGGAATCACTTATAGACTAGACAGATTCCTGCTTTCAAAATCAGTCATGACAGCTGGAGGCACCCTCAGAGCAGTCGTCCTTCCAGCGGCAGGGTTGGATCACTGGCCCATCACTTTAGCATGGGACAATGTCGGAGTCAACCCTCGCAGACCTTTTCGTTTCAAAAATTTCTGGCTCCTCCAACCAGACTTTCAGGAGAATCTCAAAGACTAGTGGGAGAACTCCCCCCCTTTTAGGGGAATGCATGTGTTTCAATTCCAACAAAAGCTAAAACACCTCAAAGAATGCATCAAAAAATGGAAGAAGGAATCCTATGGCAACACATTATACTCCCACTTTGCTAATCTGCTGCAGGAACCAGATAGGGATAGGCAAGAATCTCAAAGAGAAGTATTCAGTCACATCCCCAAGCTCATCACAAATGACCACAATCAAATTCTCTGCAAATCTATCGAGATGGATGAGGTAGAAACTGCGATGAATCAAATGACCAAAGACAAAGCGCTGGCCCCAGATGATTTCACCACAAATTTCTTCCATGCTAGCTGGAATTGGTTAAAAGAAGAAATAGTGGACCTGGTGGAGGACTCTCGAAAATCGGGGAGCATTCTCAAAGAGCTCAATTCGAATTTCTTGGCTCTCATTCCTAAATAAAGAGGAACTGAAGACCCAAGAAAAATTAGACCGATTTCCCTGTGCAATGTTATCTACAAAATCATCTCTAAGGTAATAGCTAATCGTTTCAAACCCATCCTTCCTCTTATCATTTCTCCAGAGCAAGCTAGATTTGTGGAAGGTAGACAAATCTTGGATGGTATAATTCTTGTCCACGAAACCATCCACTCACTCAAAGCAACCAGGACCCCAGGTATGCTTCTGAAACTTGATCTATCTAAGGCCTATGATAAAATGAACTGGCAATTTTTGGGTGGCATTTTAAAAGCTTTTGGATTTGCAGAAGATTGGATTAACTGGATTATGAACATGATCTCCTCTGCTTTTTTTTCTTTTCTAGTTAATGGTTCTCCCTCGAGGCCTTTCAATGCAACTAGAGGAATAAGACAGGGAGATCGTCTTTCTTCGTTCCTCTTCATTATTGCAGTTGAAGGGCTTGGAAGACTTCTCAAGAATAGGAGAGCCGGGAATAAAATCCAGGGTTTATCCCTAACAAATGGAATGGATCCCCAAACCCACCAACAGTTCGTAGATGACAATATGCTGATGGGCCCATCTTCAGTTCAAGAAGCTAGGGGAATCAAAGACTATTTGAATACATTTCTTGAAGCTAGTGGCCTAGAAATAAACAAGGAGAAATCTCAGACCTATTTCTTCAACACCCCTAGGATCACCAAGTGAATAATCCTAAGGATCTTGGATTTTTCCGAAGGAAGCTTCCCCTCAAAGTATCTCGGTGCTCCAATGGCTGAGTCATGTATCAAACATGTCTCGTGGAAAGAACTGTTAGACAAAATTAACAAAAAGCTTAGCCTATGGACCTTCAAAGCTCTTAATTTTCCTAGCAGATTCATCTTGGTGAAATCGGTATTGCAGGCAATGCCCATGTATCTTTTCTTAGTATTGACTGCCCCAAAATACATCATTAAACAAATCAGGAACATCCAACAGAATTTCCTCAGGGGGGGATCGAAAGATAAAAGAAAATGGCCTTTGGTGGACTAGAAAACCATATGCACCCCGAAAGGCAAGGGAGGGCTGGGCCTCAGAGACCCTTTGGATAATAACAAAGTGATGAGCACAAAAATTTGGTGGAGATGGCTGAACTATAGCAACGAGCCCTAGGCCAAACTATGGCATTTGAAACATGCGCCTCACTAGCCACAAAACTCCCTAGTTAGGTTCGGCAAAGACATTCAGGATCCTCCATATGGAAGACCGCTCAAGAAAACAGGGGTCTGGTTCAAAATCACAGCTTTTGGGAAGTTCGTAATGGCCAAACGGCAAGATTTTCAAGTGAAGCTCTAAACCAAGAACCAGCCATTACATGTGGGGAAGACACTCCTCTCTTACGCTCTTTCCTCCATAACAATCCCATGGCTAAGGTAGCGGAGTTCTGGGATAACAACAATTCAGACCAGAGTGTCAGAAGATGGAAGGGCAAGTGATGGTGGCAAGACAAGGCACCAGGAGAAGACATAGAAAATTTTATAGCAGAGCTTTCCAAGAAAAGATTCTCCAAGAGTGAGGACCCTGACAAGCTAAGATGGGGATACTCAACCTCTAGCAACTTCAATCCAAAAGAAGCCCTAGGCCTATTAACGAAAACCCTACACATTGCCCCAGAAGACAAATGGATTAAATTATGGAAGGGAGGGTGGTGGCCCAAAATATCTGTTTTCTGTTGGCTTGTCATAAAGCGTCGTATTCTAACATGGGACAACCTTCAAGTTAGGGATTTTCAGGGGCCATCCCGACGCCCCATGTGTGAAGAAAAGAATGAATCTATCAATCATATTTTGGATGAGTGCAAGATATCTAACTTTGTGTGGGAGAGGGGGACATCAATCTTCAGAAGAGATCATAGACACAGGGGACGCCTGGATATCACAATCACGGAATGGCCCCTCAACAGCCTCAAAAACAAAATAGTGAATCGCCTGTGGGAAATTTTCCCTGGCTTCACAATGTGGGAAATATTGAAAACTAGAAATAAACAGACTTTTGAGAACAAAGCAAGGAAACTCGAAGAAATATGGAACTCCATCGAAACCTATATGAAAGAAACTATAACACTGCAATCATGGACGCAAGAGGAATTTGCACCGGAAAGCAATGAACGTAGTATATTGCAGGCTTTTGGGTTCACAGAAATACCTCTTGATAACTCGATGGTTTGTTCGTGCCCGGTGCAAGTATCCATCCCGTGGTCCTAGAATCCCCCTCCAGAAGGAACCTTTAAACTCAATATAGATGGGGCGGCCAAAGGAAATCCAGGCCCTGCTGGGTATGGAGGTGTTATCCGTAACTCGGAAGGAATCATCCTCAGTTTGTTTTGGGGCTCTATAGGGTCAAATACGAACAATATGGCTGAGCTTGAAGGTCTGATCAACAGTCTGATTTGGGCAAGGCAAACTAGAAAAATTCCTCTAATGGTGGAAGATGATTCCCAAATCATTATAAACATGGCTCGCAAACTCCAGGCAGGAACCCTTACATCCCAAATTTCCAAAAACTGGTGATGGGAGAGTAGGTTACAGGTCCTAAAGCATATCCTTAGTGGAGAGGAAGCTCTCCTATTAATGCATGTCAAGAGGGAAGGGAATAGGGTGGCGGATGCCATGGCTAACGCAGGAGTGGAGAGCGAGTTTTCTTTCCATGCAGAGACATCAGAGGATGACGGGAAAACCCAACAAATTTGGAGCAACGGCTACAAGTTGGAAAATGAGGATGCAAGACAAAGCACTCAACATTCCGCATGAGATTGCCATATGGCTCCGATCTGAGGGGTGACACGAAGACGGCATGTCGACTTTAAAGGACGATCCACTTCAGTCTATTCCCTATACGGGGCAGGACAAGGGATTTTTCGCTCGCCGGATGGGGTATGGTAAGGTCTGTCTTACCACGCGGTTCTCCTCCGACTATCTTAGCCCTACATGAGGCCCGGGTACGGAGCACATGGATCCTAAGCCTGACAGCCCTCATTATGGAAGGAAAGAGAGGCTTTTTAGGCATTTTGAAGGCAGTCTTAAAGAAGGATCCGTGGGAACAAGGGAGTTCAAAAGGGTAGGTACTGTACCTGCCATTGATTATGATAGAAAGATCTTTGTGCTGGAGGGCCAGATCATTTGGTATGCTGTAAAACTTACAATCGCGAATCGCTCACAAAGGATGAGAGATTGGATCGAGTGTGGTAAGGGGCAGGGTATTATGGCAGGCCCAAGAAGAGGTAAGGATGGCAGCTACAGGAGGTTTTCATTGGCAGAGGCAAGCTTTATTTATTCTCATATGTCGGATGCCTTGTTCCTATCTAAGTTTCTTTACTCCTTTCTGGTTAATTCCTCTGGCTGGCTGAGAGTCTGCACCATGCCATGGCTGTGGAGAGCATGTTCTAGAGCGAGGGGTTTGAATCAAAGGGGTAACCTGGGGGAGGCGTCTGCTGGTGCGGAGGAGCACTCCATGCCCCAAGACAGGGGGGTGCCGAATGCAGCTCCCTTTAATTGGGGAGACCAGTATATGGCGAAAACGCCCATGGTGGTCGAGGCTTACATCGCTATTCTGGAGATCGATATTCTCAGGGAGTTCGAAACGATAATGGGTGGTCCACTGCACCCAATCCCATTTTGGTCAGTGTGGATTTTGCTAGCCCACGACATTCAAGCTAGGATTCAGACGGTCCAGGGCATTCACGAAGCTATGGTCACTATTCGCAGAGGCCAATAGGAGAGTGCAGTGGGGTTTTGCTTACTTAAGCAGATTACTCAAAATTTGCTAGCCAATCCTGAGGAGGAATCTTCGAACCCAAGACACACGTTGGAAAATTCACTAGCCTCCACAATTCAGCCTCCCTGGGAGGCTGAAAGTTAATGGACACAAGTGGTGGGGTTTATCCCGGCCTCAAGGTCTTTCTGCGTCAAATTGCTCTCATGTTGAAATACATAGGTTTCTCTAGCTATGGTATCTCTTGTTTTTTTTCAAGTATGTCTATTGGCTGTAATGTCTTTTGGCTGTAATGGCTCTTTTGATTTATGTAAAAATTCTGTAAAAGGTCTGAAGGTCTGAGGACGGGGTATCTGTAACAGGTTTGTAGGACGTAATGGCTCTTTTTGTTTTCAGTCTGCAGTGTCTATTTATTGTAATTACGGCAGTAATGGGTCTCTTTGAGATATAGAGATGGAAGACACCTATTTTTTGGGTTGTAAGCAGGATCATGCTCCTCCAAGTCTGATCCTAGGCATGGTCTAGTCAGCAGTAACAGACATTTAAGTCAGGTCCTTTATGGGCTGTAGGTCAAGCTCCTTCGACCTGTGGTTCAACCATGCCTTGTATCATTTTTGTATTATAATAGAATCTCTTACTTACAAAAAAAAAGGTATCAGTGTAAGATAAGTAGAATTAAGAGACTTAGTAACAAAAAATCCCCTCTGATATTGTTCCACAGCCTCCAGAATATCACCACACATCAGGCCAAAAAAATATAGGAAAAATTCAATCGTACAACCGTCCAGCCTTGGACTTTTGTCCTTGGTAAAACCCTTCAGTACCGATTCAAATTCCTCAATAATGACTTCCTGACCCACTTCCTCAGCTTTCTCCAAATTGAAAAAAAGGTAGGAAAGAGTTGAATCACTTGCAATTGATCTTGAATATCGGAGGAATATCCCTCTTTAAAACACGTGGAAAAAAATCCATAGTAGCCCCCTTCAGTGAAACATCATCACCGCACGTATTTCCCTCCTGGTCACGTAACTCCCAAATCATATTCATGTTATGCAGAGCATTGGACAAGTTTTGGAAGAACTTAGAATTCGCGTCCCCCTATTCGATCCAGACAACTCGACTTTTGAGCCTCAGAGTTGCCACTTCAAAATCCAAAATATTCTCTTTGCAAAATTTCATCTCTGAAACAAGGGTTTCCTCGTCCATAGAAACAATGCCAGTAGGGGCCAACAGAAACAACTCAGTAATGTATATCTCAATCGATTCCAACTCAGCATAGTGCAATGCTTTCATCTAATGCTCCTAGTCACAAACCAACCTTTTCATCAACTTGAGATTCAGTAGCCATAGCCCCAAAATCTCCCTTCACAACAAGTCATGGCCACTCCTTCTTAATAAAATCAACAAAGTCCACCTCCTTCAACCAAGAATGGTTGAATCTCAAAGGTGTAGGAGTGTGTTTCCCAAGATCCACCCAATCCAGACAAATTAGATAGTGATAAGAAATATCTAAAGGTTGGGTCCACACCCTATGCTATGGAAACCAAGGAACCAACTGCTCCACAATAAGGAATCTGTCTAAGCATTTGTCAATACCAACAGCACCAGAACGACCATTACGCCAAGTAGGTCCCAACTTTAGAGAAGCAATATCCACCAAATGTGAGTCTAATAGTAGGTTTGAGAAATAATCCTCTAAGGGATCACTTCTAGCCGCCACTCCCTAGACCTCAACACAAGAGATAGTGAAATTTAGATCACCTACAACAATGAGATTGCACAAATTAAGCAACCCTTTTGCCACAATCCTCTCCCATAATATTTCGCTCTCAAGATAAGGAGCATAAATATTTAAACAATTCTAATACATCGGACACCTATGGATATATCCTTGAGAAATATAGTCACCACAGTAAGATAAGCCTTGCATCTGACAACAAAGGGGTTCTATTTCGATAAAAGACCCCCTAAAATTTCTACAACATCACAAGAATAGTATTCCCACCCCGATCTGAGCTGGGAAAAAGAAAACAATGCTTGTACCTGGGAACACATTGTTTCTTGCAGAAACACCATGTACGGCCTAAGTTCATCCAACAATTTCTTGATAGCTAGAACATTGAGTCGCCCTCCAAACCCTCTAATGTTGAAATAAGTTAGGCGCATTAGGAAACAAAATGACAGGGTTCCTTTTCTCTAAGGGCCCTAGAAGGCCAAGAAGTAGACAAGGGTTTCCCGGCTTAGGAAGCCTCCTTAATACGAGTAGAAAGAGGAATGTAATCCCCACCACCTGGAGCAGACCTATCACCCCAACAACCAGTGGAAAACTTCACTTTACGACCTTGTCTAATCATGACATTTTTGTTCCTAATAGAGGCCAGGGGTAGGGTAAAGGGAGACATAGATTTGTGGTCTGAGAAGATGGGTAGATCCTCAAGAAGTGACGGATCTCTGAAAGAAGGTTGTCCCATAGGGCTTGAAGGGATGAAATCCCTCTCTAAAACCAAAACATCATTGACAAGCTCCAATGCTGGAAAGTCCTCATGACGAGCCACAAAGGGATCCCCAACTTCCCCTCCACCCCCCTCAACAAGTACAGATTCAGGAGTAACAGAAAATACCCTTGACCATTCAACCCCAAGGGATATATTGATATTCCCCTCGAACCAACAACAAGTCCCTCACAAACCAAAACAGGAAAGGATGGTGTAACATCGATGGAACCAACCCCGAGTACACCAATGGAGGGACAAGAATCAATGCATCCAGCCAAAGCTAACTACTCAATACCATCAATAACTTCATAATCCTTCTTACACAAGTCAACATATACATAATCAATAAGAGGGTCCAACTTAACAGTGTCCCCAAGCGGTTGAATCACACCATCGATCACGTCATTGTCATGAAGAACAATGGTCTCAGTCGAAGTTGGAAAAGAGAAAGATCATTCCAAATCCATTCCAGATTCCAAAGCCTTAGGAGCACGTCCACCATGCCAAAAATAAAATTTCTCCCATAGATGACCAGTCTCGTGACAGAAATGACAGTGAAATGAGACATGAAGGTAGTCAAGCCTATGAACCCTTAATGAGCACCCTAGGTCAATTCCAAATCCACCAATAAACCCTCTGAAATTTCCAATTCAACCAACACCTTTGCCAAACGCTTGTCATAGGCATGAAACAACTGCTCGTCAAATGAAATGAAATAACCAATGCAATTTGTGATGCCTTTGAGAGAATCCCATGACCATAAAGGTAACGACATGTTAGGAAGAAGGACCCATAGGTGCATCTTCAAAACCCTAGAATGCTCCAAGTCGAAATCAACCCACCACCTACATAGAACCAGAGAACCCTTACCTGTGAGCCACTGGCCCTCCAAAATCCGTGTTGCATCCACCTCTTTTAGAAACATAATGACGTACTATTTGTTCACTAATCTACACACCGTCGGCACATAATCCAACACCGACTTCCAGGATTTTTCATCCATTCGACCCAACCCTCCTTATCCAAATGACAATACTCCATCCTACCCACCAGAGCTCGTGCACATAGAGATGACACTTTCTCCATAATGCAGTCATTATCGACCACAAAACATTTATGCACAAGCGAAGTTTTATAATCTCTAACCTTTTGGCGAGAAAGATTCCAAACCCTTGCCACCTCAACGTCCTCCTACAGGGAGTTGCATGGTTATAAGACACAACACCCAAATAGGATGAAACCAACAAAATGAGGGGATGAGGGAACCACTTCATCCAAAAATCACGTGCACCCATCCAAATTCAATCTTGAATACCTACAGCTGAAACCATGAAAGTTGTATGGCAACCAAACCTGCAAAAATGTCCTGACACCAAAAACCCTAAATCCTAACCACCAGAAACCACCACTCGAAATCCGCAAACCCAAAAACCATCCATTACAACTAGAAAGCACTATAGCATACTACAAGACACAGGCCATAATCCCACATCCTGCAAGCCCAACAAACCCTAACCCCAACCACTAAATCCATCATTTTTCCCAATCTATTCTTTGAAGATCCTCTCAAGGGAGAACACAATATATAGCTATATATTAATTTTATATTTTAAATTTGATTTGAATTATGTAAATAATGTAATACAACTATTAAAATTTGCATATGTCGAGGCCTGTCATGATTCTTTACATAGAAATCACATTTTAGTTCTTTAGATAATGTGATAAAAGTGTTGCTTATCAAAGATGCCTCATTTCACACTTATAATTTCAAGGTATATATTTAATAATTTATATCCATTGCGGGTTTTTATATATCGACCCCACATACAATTGTATCCACCTTATATCATTTAAATAAACTTATCAATGCAATAATTGAGCACGATTAAAGATTGAGCAAACATCGACATGAGAAATAATTTGACCATGCGCTATGAGATCACATGTACACTGAAAGATAATTGCATGTAAACCATAGAAGCAGCCATGACCAATATAATATTTACCATTGGACCTTCAACTAAGAACCAATAAAACCAATATAATACCCCCAGTAGAACATCAACTACTGGACCAATCAACTAATAACACTAAAAATGGTAATAGTGTTTAAACATATATAATGTATGTTGAGCAAATAACCTATATAAAATGCATAGTCCACAGGAAACAAGCCACTAAAACACATGCCACATCCAATCCACCAGTATGGGACCTAACTAGCAAGGGGACGACCAACATAACCTGCTTAAGCATAATAAAAGCTTAATCTTCTGGATCAACAAAATCATCATTAGAGAGAATTTGAGGTCAAAAATGGGCCTCCTAAGAGATGTACTACAAAAATATAAGATATATTAAAATATTATGAGTTAGGGGTTTTATGGGGTAGGTATATATGACAACTCACCTCCTACACTACTTTTTATGCACAATATAAATAACCATGGTTGAGTTACGTTT
>LPNX010321226.1:12378-28066 GCA_001517045.1 Pseudotsuga menziesii | reverse complement strand
ATGGGGGATGATGTCATATACTAGAATGTAATTGGTTGATTTTTATAGTACATTTTGGTCCTTTTGAGGCCCATTTTTTACCTCAAATTCTCTCTAATGAACTATATAATTGATTGTTGAAGCTACGATTGAAACTATTAGTCCTTTGACTGAACTGGATAGATAAGATAGATAAATAATAACTGATTTTGGGTAAAGGTAACCCGCTTTTTAATCACAAACACAAGTAATTCTTAAGTTCATTGTAGAATATCATAATTTAGTGCTACAACTGGATCGACAAGATGGAATTCTTTATCCTGCGAAAATTCATAAGGATTAGAATCACGATCACGAACTTATTCTTGTGAATCATGATCATCATGCAGTACAACCTCTCGCTCAAATCTTTGACGAGAATATAGATAAGTATCAACTATTATCTTCCCTCAATAACTTATCTATAAGGGTCAAGTGTTCCAACCCGTCGCAGATCTTTTTGAGGGGCCATAGATTTGAAATTGACAAAATATTATGGTAAATAAGCAGCAATGGTCCTTATGCACTCTGAATAAGCATATGACAATTGAATGGTACGAACAGATTCAATTCTTGGTCAAAGATGGTTGATACTATGGGGAAGGCAGGGGAGTGCCACTCTCAACTTATGCAACACTAAAACTGCGTGTACAAGTCAAAATAACACTCTATAGTAATGTACAAATTTTCTGATTAATGTACAGCTTTACTAATAGAGCTCAAAATAACAACCCAACACCTATAGGATTGTTGCATCTTGGCTGCTACTGCTGTCGGTACTTCCAAGATGGTGTTGTAGCTAGCAGTTATAGCTAACAACACTTCATATGACTTGCTTCAGCTAGTTGTGAGTGCTGCCGTCACTTACAACACACACATAGCTTATGTACAAATCACTATTTTTTAATGATTTTGATGACCCCTGCATCCGTAAAATTATCACAAACATTCTCCAGAATAAATAAACAACATTCACACACGTGAACTCGAACTGCTACTGCAAACTGATAAATTCAGAGTTTCAACTCTGTAACAATTTCTCTATTACGATGTGTCTCACTCTGTGTAAAACACGATTACAGAATGGGTATATATATTACTTCTATTAAGTCAGTCATTAAATTGTTAATTGGCCTTTCCGAATACAAAAGGGAATTCTCTGTTAATAATTTAGTGTCTGTTACAATCTGGTAGAGTTTGAAAAATGTGCTTCCTCTTCAGCAATTAGATGTGCTTTGCTGGCACTGTTCTTTTGCAGCAAAATGTCTTTTGACTTTTTAAATAATTTGCTATTTGTTAGGTAGTGTGACGGTGAGGCAGTTTGCGGCTCTTCAAAATTCTCGCGGTTGCAATCTGGGAAGTGATGCCTCTTCAATATTTGCTGCAGCCGGTGGTGGAGTAATTACAGAATTCCCAACATTCTCCCCCTTAATTACTACACTCAAAAAAAAAAAATTNCAATCTGGGAAGTGATGCCTCTTCAATATTTGCTGCAGCCGGTGGTGGAGTAATTACAGAATTCCCAACATTCTCCCCCTTAATTACTACACTCAAAAAAAAAAATTGTAACACTTGATTTCTATTACAACTTACAAATATTTTTCCTATGAAGTTCAAACAAATCTTTTCCCAATGGTTTTGTAAATAGATCTGCAAACTAATTTCCTGATGTGCAAAATTCCACACTGATTTCATTGTTGTTTATCAGTTCATGGATAAAATGATACGGTGTATCAATATTCTTACTTCTTTTGTGAAAGACGTGATTTCTTGATAGTGCAATAGTTGAGTTATTATCATAGAAAATTGGAGTTGGTTCATTTTGTTCATGATGTAACTCAGAAAGAGTTCTTTTCATCCATACAGTTTGACATGCAGCTATTGTTGCAACAACATACTCTGCCCCAGCAGATGACATTGTTACCATGGCTTGCTTCTTTGATTCCCATGCTAATGATCCTGATCCAAAACTAAACACATCTAGATGTGCTCTTTCTATCATCAATAGAAACTGCAAAATCATTGTTAGTGTATCCAATCAACTTAAAATTTGAATTAGATGTATACTAGAAACCAAAATTTGTTGTTCCGACAATATATCTTAGGATTCTCTTTCCAGCTTGCCAGTGGGTACTTTTTGGTGTTTCCATAAACCTTGAAATCAAACTTATTGCAGGCATTATAACAGGTCTTGTTGCAATTAAGTACATGAGACTTCCAACCAGTCTCTTATACATTGTTGGATCAAATTTTGACCCATCATTATCCTTACTGAGTTTTGTGCCAGTTGCTATTGGAGTTACAGTTGGCTTACAATTCAACATTCTAAATCTTTTCAATACAGCATTTGCATATTTAGACTGACATATAAAAAATACCATCTTCAGATTGAATTACTTCAATACCAAGGAAATATTTCATCATTCCTAAATCAGTCATCTCAAATTCTGTTTTCATGGCTTTCTTGAACTCAACTACAGAAAGATCTCCAGTGAATATCAAATCATCCACATATAAACAAACAATCAATATTTTACCTTCTTGATTTACCTTTGTATACAATGTTGGCTCACTTGGACTTCTGTTGAATCCTTCACCATTCAAGTACTCATCAATTCTGTTGTACCATACTCTGGGTGTCTACTTCAATCCATACAATGCTTTGTTCAATTTGTAGACTGTGTCTTCTTGTCCATCAACCTCATATCCTAGAGGTTGTCTCTCATAAACCTCTTCTTCTAAAGATCCATTCAAAAATGCAGCCATTACATCTGTTTGATGTACATACCATTTATTATGAGTAGCAATAGCTAATACCATCCTTACCATATCAAGTCTGGCTACAGGTGGAAATGTCTCATTATAATCAATTCCAGGTTGTTGACTAAACCCTTGAGCTACAAGTCTTTCTTTGTACTTTTCAACATCACCATCAGTATTTAACTTAGTTTTATAAATCCATTTGATGCCACTACAATTTTTATCATTAGGTAAATCTATAAGATTCCAAGTATTATTTCTTTCTATGGCATCAATTTCTTCATCCATTGCTTTTATCCAAACATCCTTTTTAACAACTTCATCAAACTCTACAGGATCACATGCTATAAATGCAAAATTTGAAACTTGATCTACTTCATCATTATGTTCATATAGTTCTCTTAAACTTCTAGTCTTCTGACCTCTGACTCTGTTTCTTAGTGATGCCAATGTAGGATTTGATTCATTGCTTACCTCCGATCATGTTCCTTTTCATCCACCAACACTTGATGGTTCACCATGTTCATGAATTCTGGCGTTTTGGCAGGTGTCCTTACTGTTGGTGTATGTGGAGTTGACTGTCCTCCATGTGTGCCATGTTCATCTTCTTCATCATTTGCGTGAGTTGTTACATCTTCCTCACCAACTAATTTATCAATGCTCCCATCCCATGCTTCTTCTTCTTTAAAAACTACATCTTTGATTATGACATACTTCTTGGTGATGGGATTATAAAGTCTATATGCTTTAGATTCTTCACTATATCCAACAAAAATACATTTCTGACTTATGTCATCTAATTTTCTTCTCATTTCTTCAGGTAGATGTGCACAATCTACAGAACCAAAAATTCTTAAATGAGATATGCTACTACACTTACCGCTCCAAGCTTGCTGAGGAACTCGATCCTTCACACTTTTTGTTGGGATTCTATTTAGAATGTATATTGAACAAGTAATAGCATCTTCCCAATATTCATTTGAAATATGCTTCTCCTTCATCATACTTCGAGCCATGTTCATAATGGTTCGATTCTTCCTTTCTGCTACACCGTTTTGCTATGGAGTGTAGCGTGCAATAAACTGCCTTTTAATTCCATGATATTTACAGAATTCCATAAACTCATTTGACATATACTCACCTCCTCCATATGCTCTCAAGACTTTAACAAATCTGTTACTCTCTTTTTCAGCCATAGCTTTAAAACTTGTCAACACATCTAATGCTTGAGATTTCTGTTTCAACAAATACACCCAAGTTTTTCGACTGTAATAATCAATGAAAGACATAAAATATTCATTACCAGTCAAAGAAGGTGTTTGCATCGGTCCACACAAATCTATGTGTACCATCTCCAATGGTGCCTTTGCTCTGTTTAAGACTCCATAAATAAATTTTTCTATATGATGCTTTCCCAATATGCAACTCTCACATGAGCTTGTTGGCTACTCAATACTGGGAAATCCTTTTACCATCTTCTTCTTTTGTATCAAATCTAAGCCACCAAAATATAAATGGCCATATCTCAAATGCCATAACCATGATTGATCTAAACTCTTAGTTTTATAAGCATTGAAAGAGTTAGTCAAATCATTTCGCATAGTCAGCGGAAACATTCTTTTCTTTGTCATCTCTACTCTAGAAATCAACTGTTTACTTGGATATTTATCATAAATAGTGCATATATTTTTCTTAAAGAATACTATGTACTCTTTCTCCAACAATTGTCCAACACTCAATAAATTACACATTAAACCAGGAACATAATAAACATCATGTA
This sequence comes from Pseudotsuga menziesii, assembly GCA_001517045.1. NCBI lineage: Eukaryota > Viridiplantae > Streptophyta > Pinopsida > Pinales > Pinaceae > Pseudotsuga > Pseudotsuga menziesii. Next base: position 23,508 of record LPNX010321226.1, on the reverse strand, counting down.
TTGTTCTTCTTTTACCATATTTTGCATACACAACAATCACACCTTTACCATTAACTTTTACCTTATAGACATTACCCAACTTTACTTCAAACTAAATGCTGGTGTCTAGACTTGAAAATAATTCCTTATTTCCAGTCATGTGGTTGCTGCAAGCGCCGTCCAAAAACCAAATATATTTTGAACTTTCCTGGGTGACATTACAAGTTAAAAGCATAGGCTGCTCTTCATTTTTAGTCTCCTCTATCATGTGTGTAGACAACTTACTAGCATCTTCTTGCTTCTTCCAACACTTTTTAGCAAAATTCCCAAATTTCTTATAGTAAAAACATTGAGCTTTAGATTTATCATACCTCTGATTTCATGACTGTCCTGCTCTGCTGCTAGTCCCCCTTATGCTAGGAGTATTCTGTTGTAACTTCTCTTCATTTTCAGAATCATTTCTGCTGTCGCTATGACCAGCACTTCATCCTCCTCTTCCTCTGTTACTATCTCTTCCTCTACCTATACCTCTAGTAACATTTAACTGAGATTTAAAAGAATTTTCTAATGGAGTATCATCATACCTGTTCATTCTTGATTCATGAGCAAGAAATGAACCAGTCAGCTCATCAATGTGCATTTGACTAAGATTTTTAAACTCTTCAATTGGAACAACCACTGCTTCAAACTTCTTTGGCAAACATCTCAGCAATTTTTCAATCACACGCTGATATGGAAGGTCTTCACCGTACTGTCATAGCTGGTTTAGAACACTCATGACTTGTGTCATGAAATTATCAACAGTCTCATTGTCCTTCATCTTCAGATTCTCAAAGTCTCTTCTTAAATTCTACAACTTAACATTCTTCACCTTGGTCACACCTTGATAACACGTTTCAAGAGTGTCCCAAGATTTCTTTGATGACTCAGCACTTAATATCTTCGAAAAAATAGATTCACTCAGGATTTGCTCAATAAGACCAAGAGCTTTATTATCCTTCTTCTGATTTTCCTTCAACAGAACACGCTCGGCATTTGTCAGAGCCAACTCAGCCGCTTGATCAGCCGGTTCAGGATAGCCAATCGTAACAAATTCCCAAAGATCTCGAGCATGCAAGATAGTTATCATTTTAATAAACTAGGTGTTATAATTTCTTTCATTCAACACGAGAATTTGTGGCTACACTATACTGTTGTTAGTATCCATTTCAATTAATTTCAAAAACAAATGAACACTAAAACTCAATGAAGCTCTTAAAACAAGAAAGAAAACTTAACCATGCTATGATACCACTGTGGGGAAGGTAGGAGAGTCCCGCTCTCAACTTACGCAGCACTAAAACTTCATGTACAACTCAAAATAACACTCTACATTAATGTACAACTTTTCTGAGTAATGTACAGCTTTACTGACAGAGCTCAAAATAACAACCCAGCACATACAGGATTGTTGCAGCTTGGTTTCTACTGCTGCCGGTACTTCCAAGATGGTGTTGTAGCTAGCTGTTACAACTAACAAGACTTCATACGACTTGTTTCAGCTAGTTGTGAGTGCTGATGTCACCTACAGCACACGCAAAGCTTATGTACAACTCACTATTTTTCAATGATTTTGATGACCCCTGCGTCCTTAAACTTATCACAAACATTCTACTGAATAAATAAACAACTTTCACACACGTGAACTCAAGCTACTACTACAAACTAATTAAAAAAAATTTGAGTTTTTCCAGAAACATAGTAAAAATACAAATACACAGTAAATTTCAGAGTTTCAACTCTGTAACAATTTCTCTATTACGTTGTGTCTCAGTCTGTGTAAAACACGATTACGGAATGGGTATATATACTACTTCTATTAAGTCAGTCATTAAATTGTTAATTGGCCTTTTAGAATACAAAACATAATTCTCTGTTAATAATTTAGTGTTTGTTACAGTCTGACAGAGTTTGAAAAATGTGTTGCCTCTTCAGCAATTAGATGTGCTTTGCTAGCACTGTTTTGTTGCAACAAATTGTCTTTTGACAATTTAAATAATCTATCGTTTGTTAGGTAGTGTGACAGTGAGGCAGTTTGCGACTCTTCAAAATTCTTGTGGTTGCAATCTGTGCGGTGATGCCTCTTCAAGATTTGTTGCAGCCAACAGTGGAGTAATTACAGAATTCCCAACAGATACAAGTTCTACACTATGAAGAGAGGGCTACACTATATTTTCAATGAATGGGGATGTTACTGAGCAAATTGTGTGGCAAAGGTCTATTAGGCCTGATTTCCCTCTTGCTTCAAATCCCTTTGTGATTGTTGCTGAGGCTATGTATTGGCTATTTTTAGATTGGCAATGAAGCACATTAAACTTACTAGCCAGAAATTATGAATCCCTATTTGCAGATGTATCGTAATGATACTTCCATTAATATGAGATGGCAGAGTGATCGATCTCGAGTCTTCGTCACATTATACCTGGTATTCATTCATGTGGAACCTATCTTGATAGTTCTCGACATGCGGAGTGTAGTAATTGCTCAGGGAAAGTGGTAATGGGTGAACAACATGAACAACTAAATTTATTAGCTAGTGGTAGCTCACTATCTATGTGCTCCCATTGAAAGGTATTGGTAATCCTCCCTCATCAATTAACATATCAAGTAACCTCATCATCGTCATAATTGAGTCACATAATGCATAATTGTCCTCGCTTCAATGCCACTACTGGTGGATAAAAGAACAAAGGTGTTTGTTTGTTGCATGATCCAAATCTATCATCGGCAGGATCCATCGTAAGCATTGTTGATTGATCAATGTCCTCAATCTAATCGTTGAACCTAGTTCCTTATCGTTAAGTGTATTCATGCCTATGATTACACTTTATGAATCTATCGACAATGATTTCCTGTGTCTGTCTAGGTATTAGTTTTCTAATGGATAATTAAAATAATAAATGCCGGATGATCTCAGCTCGCCATCGCATCTTGGGCACCATTCTATGAGGCTGAGATCATCCATAAGAACTAATCTAATTTAAGAAAATGGTTAGTAAAATAATGCAAAAATTACATACATAGCTTAGACTTTGGAAATACAAAAAATTTACTCCCACCGACATCAACTAATACCACCTTAGTGAAAACTATGATGTCCCCCATCAAAAACATAATTAAGAGATATGAATTACAACTAGCTAGAGTAGTTGATAATGTTGATGACATAACAACACGTAGAAATGCTCATCAATTGAGTAATGAAAGTGCATAGTTTGCATCGTATAACAATACATTTACTTTAGAGAAAAAAATATTTTCTATTATTTATTATACTTTTTTTTCAGATATAGTTGATTTGACATGTCACAATTCGATGGGACTACTTAACACATAATATTCACTAACAATATGATCCAAGCCACTCTTGGTTTGAGTAGCTGATATTTTGTAACCCTTATTGTTGTCCTATAAATACGTGGGTCCACCTATAAAAGACCCAACAAAGGTCCACCTATAAAAGACCCAACAAAGGTGAGTATGCCTTAACCTATCACAGATACTTGTTGAGACCCGGGTAATTTTAGCTCCTTGATACGAAAACCACAGTGGAAGAATGAACATAGATGAGAGGAAATCTATGGTAGAAATCTCTTCATTATCCTATAAATCCCCATTCATCGAGCAACTCATGACAACTCATGAATAGCACCCGCTAACCCCTTCACAAATTGTCGAACGTAATCTTTTTACAAGATGAATGAATTCTCAATCAGTACGATGGGATAACCTGGCATTATCTTCTTTACCAGTAGCTATCGGTCCAGAGACTGGACTGGAAGAAACCCAAATCTAGAACCTTTTTCTGAATTTTTTCAACCTATCTTAAGAAATTTATCTTCAAAAAATTGAAAAGAGGGTTGAAGAGAGAATTGATTCTCTTCAAAAAAATTGAAAGTATGAGTCCCAATAATAGGAGGGACAAAAGCTTCCCACGTTTCTGACATGCAAAAAATGCATGTTACATGCATCCACCAAATGTATGATGGTAATTTCCAGAAGCTCATCAAGGGCATGTTCATGAGTTTAGTCCATACAGAACTGTGTCCATGCAATTATAACCCAGAGTTGACAGGAAATTACGGTTCGAACAAGGTTTATACAATACAACCTCCTTCAGATATGCTAATGCAATTGCCTATGGGATTAGGAAACAGTTAGAGAATTATGGAACATAAAACATATCTCTAAGTGATTTTAGTATTACTGCACAATGCCCTTTTTCTCACACGTTCCCTATGACAAGGATGTCATCGATTGCTTTCACCGCTTGCTGGCTGATTGATCGTTGTTCCTGCAAATGGTAAGCTAATTAAAATTTGGGATGATGGCATTATGTGGAATAATAATCAAGAGCTATAAGGAAGGAAATACCATTCTTCAGCCTTGCTTTGCACTATGCATATGATGAACGGATCATCATGTGCTAATGGTGTATTGGCAAGACATCCCTCATGGTCTTGTTCATCCTCGATCGTCACTTAGCCGGGCAGGGGATAGAAGCGATTCAAGGGGAGGATTGGAGATCGATAGGTTAGTTTTTTCATGTGTTATGATTGTGTAATATGCAAAAATTCGAAACGAAGAATTATCTTACGAATGGATTCAAAACGAAGTAATATGCATTTTACAGCCTAAGACATTTAAATCTTACTTATTATTGATGGATTTTTCCAGGAATATCATGACTGCTAATTTACTCTTGCTTTTGTTTACAGTGGGTTAGTTTTATGACCACCAAGATCACTTTTGTGCAAGAAAGGGCCTTGTCACTGAGTTGTTGAACCACAAGAATGGCATCGTATTGTCATGGCCTCTAAACCAAGTAGGACATTCACTGAAAGCAATTTAACTATCTGCCCTGTCTCTTTGATCTTTATGCTCTCATGTTGATAGATACCTTTTCCACTTGTTAGTCTTTTTTATCTTTGCTTATGGTATATCTATTTATTAGAGGAAATTTGGGGTCTAAAATGGGCCTTATAAGAAAATGAGCCAACAATAAATTCTTGTGAGTTGGAATTCAAGAACAAATAGAATTTCAATTAAATGATTCAACCATAATGGTTGACTTGACATATTTTTCATAAGAAAAACTACTTTTCTTGTCCGTATTTTCAACATATCTTCCTGGGTTTTTACTCAAATTTCAAGCGGGATGGCTCATTGGATGCAGAATTAGATTTTGCATCCAACGAGTACCCACACTGCATACTTTTGACAGAACCCGCTACTCAAAAAATAAGAAATACCTGAAAAACGTAATGATGACATTTATCACGTTTTTGTCATCATCGCATTTTTTCAGGAATTTCTTGTTTTGGGGTAGAGGGTTCTGTCAAAAGTATGCAGTGTGGCTACTCGTTGGATGTGGAATCTAATTCCACATCCAACAAGCCCTCCTGCTCAAAATTTGAGTAAAACCACAGGGAAATATGTTGAAAATATGAACAAAAATAACAGTTTTTTTCTTTCTTCTTCCAAAATTAATAAATATTATTTTATTATTTTATTATTTTCCCGAGGAGGCCCATTTTAGACCTCAAATTTCCTCAATGCGGCTATCCCTTTCGATATAAAGGTATGCACTACCATTTGCTTACTGGCTAGACGTGCAGATTTAACTCATGAGAATGGAAACCATCATACCCATGGACCTAGAATAGATTCAGACATGTTGTTTCCACTTCTTGGTGGGTGCTGCTATGTCTGTCTTGTGGCTATGAGAGTTTCTACGTCTGGTGCTTAATGTGACTGGAAGGTATGTCTCTGTTTGGCTGCTAACTTGGTGCTTAGATGATGAAGGACCTCGTCTTCGGTATCGTGTCATTAAGTGAATAGGGAGAAGTTTAAAGGGGAAATGGGGCTTAGGGAAAGGAACTAGGTTGACGGTCGGTGCTCATAGGCTTGGACAAAAATTTGTCTCCCTTAATTAGTGTTTTGATAAAGTGTGAGCATCAAGGAAAGTAGGAAAGAGCTATCAAGATTGCACCGAACATAGGCAAGCAAGTGCTATCAAAATTGTGCTTATCACTGAAGCAAAGGTAGAAGCACCTTGAGCAACCATTCAACACAAGCAAGGGTAAGAGTACATCTACCAGCGATGCTATGAAAACTATGAATTATCAATGAAGCAAAGGTAACAACATCTCAACAAAAGAAAGGGTAAGAGTACCTCCAACAATGATTCACACTTGTTGAATGTTTGTACATTCGATTGATATAGCATGAAAGAAAGTGCTTGATCTAGCATATGGCATAGCATGCCAACAACTAAACACATGTATGGCATGCGAACTACAAAGAATGAAAGAAGGTGGGTTATCCAAGGTATGGCATCCCAGCAATAGAACACATGCTTGACATGATGAGTTCAAACATGTGGGGCCTACCAACACATGGAAAACATACAGGAAACAAGCTACAGGAATTATGACATGGAGGGAGCTAACACCAAGAGAAAAGGGCCCTAACTAATGCCACATTTTACATAACAATGATGTAAATGAAAATACTTTTATATATATGAATGATGTTGTGTTTTAATCCAAACATAGGAAAAAATAAAAAAAAATAAAAAAAGGACTCGCTATGAAGCCAAATAATGCTTCAAAGTTTCATATTTGCAAAAAAAACCATGCTGTAAACATCTCACAAAAAAACAAAGAAAACTTAGGATAAGTGTTAAATAATTATTTTGGTTGTCGTGAAGGATTAAAAAAGTCGATTCATAGAGCCCGGACTAATAAAGCACATCATATTCCAACATGTCTTAAATGGGGTAACCATTTCCTATGATTTACAAAGATAAATAATTAATGTATTGAGAGCCACACAAAGAGAAGTTTACTTAAAATAAATGACCATGGGAAATTTTTTTTTCTAAGAAGTTTATTTAAAATAAATAATTATGGGAAATTTTCTATACTTAAAATAAATGACCATAGAAAATTTTCTTTATAAAAAGGAGTACAAAATATTGAGGAGTATGATTATGTATTTGAGAATTATTTTGTATTTACTAAAGAAATAATTATATGCTTTTTTATGTTTATATATGAATATAATTCAATTAAATAACATATTGTAAAGTGACATAATATGTTACTACAATGCACTTTATATTACTCTATATTATGTAAAACGATTAATGATAAAATATAAATGATAATTTGTTACTACAATGCACTTTTCTATATTATGTAAAATGATTAATGATAAAATATAAATGATTATTATTAGTAGAACTAGGAAAATAAAATAAACATGAAAATTTTCTTGGAAATTTTCTTTATATAGAAAAGTACAAAATTTTATTGAGTATGATTATGTATTTGAGAATTGTTTTATAACTTGTGTTTACTAAAGAAATAATGACATGTTTCTTTATAAATATAATTAAATGATTTAACAAATTATGGAGTGACACACAATATGCTATTACAATGCATGTAAAATGATTAATGATGAAATATAATTTATGTTGCTATAAGATTATTGCTATTAGATCTAGAGAGATAAAATGATTAATGATGGAATATAATTTAAGTTGCTATAAAATTATTGCTAATTGAACAAAAGAGATATGAATTCATAAATAGGAAAATGAAAGAGAACCCATTTGAAAGGAACTTTTTTTTATTGTTAAACACCAACATAATAAGTCACATCAATTTTCATCATATGTCTTAACTTAAATGATTGTAAACATTGCTTTTGACTTGGAAAACCAAATCATTAATACATGAAGAGCTAAGTGAAGGAGCACTATAAGTGTTAACCAAAACGCCCCCAATATGTAGGTATCATAGATATCAATTTGGGATAAAATTTTGGTTGTTTAATTCATAATTTCGATAATTTAGGTAGTTATATAAATTAGGTCTTTATCAAATATTTACCAAAAAATACAGATATTTTAGTTGTCTTTTATCCTACTCACTAAGTGAAAGAAAGTGTACTCAAAATAAATTAACATAAAAAAAGGTTATTATACAAAAATATACAATCATTTTGAAAAAATGTGGAAGTCCCATATTCCCACACGTCATGGGATTTCACTAACTAGTATCATCGCGCTTTAAATTTCCATCTTACATTAAGTATAATACTTCCATTCGCATATCTTAAAAATAGTGAAAGTCTGGTTAATGTGTGATGATGATTAACAAATAATAGGTTCATTTGTTTCTCTGTCTTTCATGATTTTGATTTGGTATAGGTTTGAATTATTTTGTAGTAGTATCATATTGCATTAAGTGGAAATGTAATGGGTTTTTTTGGAAAAAAAATTCTTAAATAGTGAATGGGGCTAGTTCATGATCCAAAATTTTAATTGGGTTCAAGTGGGTTCCCATTGTTGTTTGGAAAAGCCTCCATTGTTGTTTCGGAAAATTTAGATGAATATGCTACAAATTTTTTCTAAGTCATTTTAGCTTATTTTTTATGGTCATTGGCATATTTAATATTATCATGTTTCCTCTTCTTTGTTTGGGTTTCATCATTTAATATAAAGTCTAACATCTCTTCCATATTAATACCCATTGTTTAGAGCTCCTTGATAAAGTTGAACATCTCTTCCATATTAACAACCATTGTGACCTAGAGCTCCTTGATATTGGCTCAAAGTTAAGCGCATCATTCCTAGATTATGTTTGTGTTGGACTACTTAAAAATATGAGTAGTTACTATCTAATGAAAATGATCTTTAGTTTCCAACAATAGTTTATTTCAACATATTGACATAATCTTGAATGGTCATGTAGTGTACTTAATCATCTTTATATAAATAATCAAAATTACATCTTGTAAAACATATAACTGTTCTGAATGCAATAAAACTCTAAAACATAAAATCAATAACATTGCCTTTCTAAAATTATATCGAAAATATATATATTCCTTTAAAAACTCATTACCATAAATCACTATATAAACTTCTTCCCTAAAAACATCACATAAACCCAATTTAATAAAATAATAATAATAATGCTGAAATATTAAAAAATTTCCAAAACACATTTTCATTTTCCATATTAAAACGTCCTTTATGACTAATGAGGAATATTTATATTATAGCTCCGTCGCTTTAGACTCCCCCACGTGAATAATGTACGAATACTATTTGGAAAAAACAACAAAACTCCAATTGAAAGAATTTTAGTAGTGGATCTCTGCTTACTTGACATGTGCATCCTCCAATTTGAGTTCATACACAGGCGGAAACCTATTTTTTGCATAGCAGAGGACAGAGTCTCTGAACCCACGAACACGCACCTCCTTGTTCTTAGAACTACAAGACTTCAATGAACCAGAGCGATTCTTTGCCATGCAAGAAATGAATGTGACTAACCTCGTAAACTCATCCCTGTCACATTCCACATCAGCCAGTGCAACCGTCATGGCCCTTAAGTGCCATTTGCCTGTGGTTGGATCAAAAGAGCACTCAATGACAATGCGGATGTGGTACTCGGGGGTCATTGTCCCCACAATCGAAGGTCTTTTGGTTCTCATTATCTGGGGGTAGCCAAGGCACCAAAATCGCACCTTCCTTTTGGACTTTGGCACCTCCAGCGATGACTCCGCATATAGTCCCCTTCACCACCCTTAATTAAATATCGTTGCTGGGCTTCAAATTCTCCACCCAATTCCCGAAAGAGTAGACTTCCTTCCTAATTGACCGACGTAGTCTGTCACAAATGGAATGCATTATGAAGCAGAATAACATATTAATCTGCTCATAAAGCCAAACCCTAAAAATTGTGGCGAACTCCATCACTGCCGCCGTAAAGCCTATCAATGTAGGAAACATCCAATAGACTTGTTGGTTGGTTTGCAGGAACAATCCCACCAAGTTGATCATTTTGTTGTCGAGTATCAAACTATCAAGAACTTCTGATAATGTCATGACACCTCCTGTAGCAACTTGTTGTCGAGTATCAAACTATCAAGAACATACGATAGCTCAGTCTGCCTCTCCTCTTACTCCTCAGTAACCCAGACTCCTATTCAGTAGCTCTGGTTATGATGTCATTCTCATTGGTTGGGCTTCGTCTCTTTTTGTCGTGAATGATCAGATAGATCATCTACCGTGGTTGGGTATAGTCTCTTTTTCACGCGAATGATGAGATATATCATCTTACCATGGTTAGCATCGTCTCTTTTTCAATATCCGGGTCTGTTAATCTTTCTCCCAGCAAGGACAATCATATATATGTATTCTTATTCTTTAAGGCATCTTTACCTTTTGCTTTTTTTCGAGTTGTTTAAACAGGAAACGATTTGACCTAGTTTTTCGTTTTAAAATCATAAAATTATTACTAAATTTTTTTACAAAGTGCAGATGTTAAAGATTTATTACTAATTTCATTTCTACACATAAAATCATTCAACAAACAACGTAAATTACAAATTTTATAAACTAAATTCAAAAAGCCAAAAAAATCAACCTTATTGTCAAATCCACATTCATTATCAATCACGCACCACTCCACCAAATTAGTGCACTCATTCATTCCCAATCACCCACTCCACCAAAGGAGTTCGTGAAGGCATCGTTTCTTTCTTTCTGATTAGTTGGGCATCGAGCAGTGGCCTATATGATGTGCAAGGCGTGGGACAGAGTTGCAATACGATCCTTCTTTCGTTGGTGTCACTGCAGGTACCCATCCAATTAAAAGCAAAGGCAATTGAGAATCAGGTCTGGTTTTAAACTTTTTAAAGTTGTTGGCCATCACTGACTTTGACAGCAGGCCCATTTTTATTGTTCTTATTCTTATGGTTATTATTGCTTATGTTATATTTTATTTTTTTACTTGGAAATATGCTATATTTATGTTATAGGGATCAAGTTCTCAAACTTTTTTCAATTCATAAAAATGTGTAAAAGTATTCCTACTTGGAAGAGAAATGACCAACTTAAGTAATTTAAAAATAAGGTAAATGTCACTAAAAGAATGAGTTGAGTAACATTAATAATCATATAATCAAATAGTTTTCCAAAAATCATTTTACTTATCTTTCTTTAAAACTAATAATGAATATTAAGAGTAGTTAATGAGTACAACGCGAACGCGTTTTAGCTAATAAAAATGGGGGCGCGTTTTAGTTAAG